>CAUYLG010068200.1:0-70114 GCA_963573385.1 Cacajao melanocephalus
CACTCTCTTCTAGTTTGTAGGGTTTCTGCTGAGAGATCTGCTGTGAGTCTGATAGGCTTCCCCTTATAGGTAACCTGAACTTTCTTTCTAGCTGCCCTTAGAATCTTCTCCTTTATTTCAACCCTAGCGAATCTAATGATTATGTGTCTTGGGGTTGCTCTACTTGAAGAATATCTTTGTGGTGTTCTCTGTATTGCCTGGAGTTGAGTATTATCCTGCCTTACTAGGTTAGGAAAGTTTTCCTGAATAATATCCTGAAGAATATTTTCCAGCTTGGATTCATTCTCTTCATGACATTCAGATACACCTATCAAATGTAAATTAGGTCTTTTCACATAGTCCCATATTTCTTGGAGACTTTGCTTGTTCCTTTTTACTCTTTTTTCTCTAATCTTGTTTTCTTGTTTCATTTCATTAAGTTGGTCTTCGACTTCTGATATCCTTTCTTCCGCTTGATCAATTTGACTGTTAAAACCTGTGCATACTTCATGGCGTTCTCGTATTGTGTTTTTTAGTTCCATTAATTCACTTATATTCCTCTCTAAATTGTCTATTCTCGTTAGCATTTTGTCGAACCTTTTTTCAAGGTTCTTAGTTTCTTTACTTTGGGTTAGAAGATGTTCTTTTATCTCACAGAAGTTTCTTATTATCCACCTTCTGAAGCCTAATTCCGTTATTAGAACACATTCATTCTCCATCAGGCCTTGTTCCCTTGTTGATGAGGAACTGTGATCCCCTGTAGAAGGAGAGGCATTCTGATTTGGGGTATTTTCAGCCTTTTTTCGCTGATTTCCTTCCATCTTTGTAGATTTATCCATTTGTCGTTCTTTGTAACCACTGACTTTCAACTTGGGTCTCTAAGTGGATGTCCAACTTGTTGATTCCCAGCGCCGGAATCTGAGCAACCCACTGTGCTGGCTAAAACAGCAGCATTAAGATTCGTGGTGCTTTTCTGCCCGGGAATCTCCGGTCTGGCTTCTCTCTTCAGTGCCTTTTTCAATCAGCTGAGTGGGCGACTCTGCCTTCCCAGAGCTCCAAACGTCGACCAAAAGGGGAGCGAGTCCCATTTACTCTGCACCGAGAACCACCGCACCAGGGCGCTGGCAAAACCGCAGCGCCGGCCACAAGAGTCGTGCTGGCAACCCGGGGGGCTCTTCCGCTGGGAATCTCCTGGTCCGTGAGCAACAAAAATTCGTCTGAAAGTGTGGCGTCCACTCGTTCTCTGCACTTTCACTGGGAGCTACAATCCTGAGCTGCTAGTAATCAGCCATGTTGGATCTCTCTCCCCCGCCTCGTCACCTATATCTGGCATTTTTCCCCATGTTATCCCTCCCCAACCTCCCTACCCCCCGCTGTCCCTCCTCTATCCTCCCCCAACAGACCCCAGTGTGTGATGTTACCTTCCCTGTGTCCAAGTGTTCTCATTGTTCAACATCTACCTATGAGTGAGAATATGTGGTGTTTGTTTTTCTGTTCTTGTGTCAGTTTGCTGAGAATGTTGGTTTCCAGATTCATCCATGTCCCTTAACTCATCTCTTCTTATGGCTGCATGGTATTCCATGGTGTATATGTGCCACATTTTCCTTGTCCAGTCTATCATCAATGGGCATTTGGGTTGGTTCTAGGTCTTTGCTATTGTAAACAGTGCCACAATGAGCATACATGTGCATGTGTCTTTATAATAGAACAATTTATAATCCTTTGGATATATACCCAGTAATGGGATTGCTGGGTCAAATGGAATTTCAATTTCTAGATCCTTGAGGAATTGCCACACTGTCTTCCACAATGGTTGAACTAATTTACACTCCCACCAACAGCGTAAAAGTGTTGCTATTTCTCCACATCCTCTCCAGCATCTATTGTCTCCAGATTTTTTAATGATCGCCATTCTAACTGGCATGAGATGGTATCCCAATGTGATTTGGATTTGCATTTCTCTAATGACCAGTGATGAGCATTTTTTTCATATGTTTTTAGGGCTTATATATGTCTTCTTTTGAAAAGCGTCTGTTCATGTCCTTTGACCACCAAAAAAGTGGCATTGTTTTCTATTTTTGCGAATCTCTTTAGTGTCAGCCTTAAGAGACGATAGCTAGATTCTTATATCTACCTTGCATTCAATCTGCTGTATTATGTAGTTTGGGTTGAAGAATATGGATAAAAAAAAAAAAAAACTCAAAACTGTGGCCTATACAGTTATGTTATTGGAAAAGGATAAGTTGTTTAACAGCTTTTTAATATAATGATATTCTTCTTATCTGACAGAACACCAAAATTTAACCAGTGACCATTTCTTAACAATACTGTTGTGAAATTAACAAACTTCTTGATGAACATCTCAGTCTTGGTTACATTAAAATCTCTTGCACTATATTGGATATTTTACCTGTGCATAATTTCATAACAATAGGCATTCATCATTTGGAAAAAACTGGCTCAGTGAGTTATGTAGATCTTCCAAACGTTGACATATTTCATTTACAATATAAAAAGAAATCACATTCATTAATGTCATTGTCAATCTCGTTAGAAAAGTCTGTTAGTACTGGGAAGCTGTCCAGCTCATGGTGGCAGAAGAAAACTTTCTCAAATTCCAATGTTTGCTTGAAAGCTCATATTTTATCATTGTCAAATACAGTGTCAGTTGTTTTCCTCAAAGGCATGGGTTCACTTTGCTCATTTTTGAGAAAATGTCTGCCGAATACTTAAGTCTGAATAACATAATTTGTCCATCAGTTTTTTATTCAAGGAAAAATAATGTTCTATGAAAAGAGCAGATGATTCAGTTTGTAACTCAGACAATTGCACAAGGACCCTCGTAAACATAATCGCCACACTTGGGTCTGCAACAGACGTGTTTTAGATGTACTGTCTATTTTTTCACTTAAAATAATAAAAAGACATATTCAAGGGACAAAGCTTAATAAATTAATAATTTTTAGTGCTTTATCAGGTCTTTTCTAGTAAAGCAAGCTTTTAAAGTATTTGCTTGATTTAATTTTAAAAATAAATATGTGGTAGTGAAGAACACAGTGACTGCGTGTGCAAATTGGTGCCGTTTTTATTGGTACTAAGTTGCAAACCATTTACTCACCATTGACTTTGCACTATCAGTGAAAATCTCAACAAAGCAAAAAGGGCAAATCACACCATGGTATTATTAGAGTAATAGTTTTGATTTTGCCGAGACCCTGAATGGTTTCGATGACACCCAGGTATCTGCAGACCACACACTGTGGCTGTCAGGTCTAAGCTAGTTGTGAATATCCCATTCATAGGCCAGTCAGTAAATAGTGTAAGATTTAACCCTGACCAGTGAGATATAAAGGACATATGCTATAAATTTCCTGAAAAAGATTTCCCTGCTCATAGAAAGACATTGGGTGAGGTAGACCTCTTCTTCTTTTGGATTTTTCTATTATCTGTATCTTGAACCGTGGCAGCCACCCTCTCATAGATAAACTAGGCTGTGATGAAGTCACCATGAAGAGAATGGGATAGTTGTATTTATTTTTAGTTGGGTATTTTCCTAGGCCCAGTGTCTGTGATTTGCTGTACATAACAGCTGGGGTTCTATTGTATCCTGAAAGAAGCAATGTGAAAAAGCTTAAAATGCAGCAAGAACCTTGATCCTTAATGGTGTATGAAGCCACTGAAGTAACTAACCTCAGGCCCATTATACCTTAAAATTTTTTGCTTTGGGATTTAGTAAATTTTCTTTTTTGCTTTTCCTATTGCTTGTAATCAAAACCATCCCATCTAGTACTGAGGCATATTTTCTTATTTTCCATTTGGCTGGAGCCACATTATTAAAAAAGAAAAGCTAATCTATTAACTAAAAAGGGAAAAATGCCAGGGTTTATATAAACTTTAAAATCAATATCATGTAAGAAAAGAAAGAAATGATGATAGCTACAATACTTTGAACTTTTTTATTTTTAATTATTGTGGGTATATAATAGGTGTATATACTTATGGGCTACCTGAGATGCAATGTGGAATAATCACATCATGGAGAATGGGGTACCCATCCTGTTTAGCATCTATCCTTTGTGTTACAAGAAATCCAATGTATTTTGAACTTTAAAATGGAGCTTGTTTGAACAAATGGCTCCATCTAACAATACCCAGCTGGCTAGAGATTCCTTGGAGGGCACTGTGTTAGTCCGTTCTTACACTGCTAATAAAGACATATGGAAGACTGGGTAATTTATAAAAGAAAAAAGTTTAATTGACTTACAGTTCAGCATGGCTGAGATGTCTCAAGAAACTTACAATCATGGTGGAAGGGGAAGCAAACACGTCCTTCTTCACATGGCAGCAGCAAGAAGTACAGAGTGAAGGATGCGGGGAAGGAGAAGGCCCTTATAAAACCATCAGATCTCATGAGAACTCACTCACTTTCATAAGAACAGCAAGGAGGTAACAGCCTCCATGATTCAATTACCTTCCTCCAAGACCCTCCCATCACATGTGGGAATCACGAGAACTACAATTCAAGTTGAGATTTGAGTGGAGACATACAGCCAAACCATGTTAAGCATCATGTTATTATCTCCAGTGAAAAAATTATGCCACAAGAAAAATCAGGTCAAAAAGAAAAAAAAACTACAAAGTTTAATTAATCTAAGTCATAGTTATTAAGGATCTCTCCTTCTTAAACATATTAAATACCTTTCTATGAAGCAGTTTTCCAATGTGTCTGTCATTATTCAGTAATTTATTTCTTATTTTCAAATACCTGGGAAGTAAAGTTATGTCTTGAATTATAAAATAGGCAAATGATGATATTTAGAATCATCACTTTAGTATATTGATCCTATCCCCCATGAAAAGGAAAAGTGGCTGGGAGTGGTGGCTCACGCCTGTAATCATAGCACTTTGGGATGCCAAAGCGGGCAGATCACCTGAGGTCAGGAGTTTGAGACCAGCCTGGCCAACATGGTGAAATCCCATCTCTACTAAAAATACAAAAATTAGCTGGACATGATGGCATGCACCTGTAATCTCAGCTACCTGGGAGGCTGAGGCAGGAGAATCACTTGAACCCAGGAGATGGAGGTTGCATTGAGCTGAGATCATACCCCTGCACTCTAGCCTGGGCAATAGAGTGAGACACCATCTCAAGAAAAAAAGAAAGAAAGAAAAAGAAAAAGAGAAAGAAAATAAAAGAAAAAGAGAAGTATTCAGCAAACCACACCACTGAATTGATGCGCTTCCTTCTTTTATGTTTTCTAGAAGCCAAATTATTGTGTGAAAATATTGTAATGTTCAACTTTGTTATTAGAACATGGCTCATTAAATGTTCTTGCGAATCACCTAAATAATTAATATCTGAATCACCCTTGAAAATACTTTATAAGTGCAGGGCTCTAAAAAAATTTTATATTTTTGTTGCCCATATATTTTTTAACTGTATTATATAGAATGGGTACATTCTATGAGAATAATTACAAAATCATGGAGTTATACTTTTAAAACCTAAGAATACATACTTGTTTATTTATTTACTTATTTTTTATTTTAGGTGTGGGAGTATATGTGGAAGTTTGTTATATAAGTAAACGTGTCACAAGGGTTTGTTGTACAGATTATTTCATCCCCCAGGTGTTAAGCTCAGTACCCCAAAGTTCTCTTTTCTGTTCCTCTCCCTCCTCTCACTCTCCCTCTCAAGTGGACCTCAGTGTCTGTTGTTTTCTTGTTTGTGTTCCTAAGTTCTTATCCTTTGGCTTCCACTTATAAGTGAGAATTTCTGGTATCTGGTTTCCTGTTCCTGTGTCCATTTGCTAAGGATGATAACCTCCAGCTCCATCCATGTTCCCAAAGAAGACATTGTCTTGTTCTTTTTAGTGACTGCATAGTAAATAATACATTTTTTAACTGAGCATATTTGAAAAAAATGAATTATTCCTGTGTTTAATATATGTAAACTAACACTACAGGCTTCTAAGCTGAATATCATATTTTCTATGCCTTCTTTCCTTCTGATGTATAATTATACATTTTTTTGTTTTTTTATCTATAAAATAAGTGAATTGTTCCAGCTTAATAATCCTTTGTACGTCACTAATAAGCTAGCTGAAAGCTAATTTTCATTTCCAGATTTGGGTTTTCCTACAAAAATCTAACAAATTGTCCTGTATTAAGATAAAATTAGGTGATCAAAGCATGAGGGTGTTACCTACACAAGACATCTGATGAACACAGCCACAGATAATTCTTTATATTAGCCTTAATCCTTTCTAGGGAGATTAACCACAGTGTTAATCAAGGTACTTACAAAGTGTTAAGCTCCAAACTCACCTCTTAATGTTCTGAAAGCAAGGGAAGTAAGCTAAAATTTACACAGAATTTACCACGTGTAAGGAGCTCTTCCTAGTCTACCTAACTGATTCCCCAGAATTACCCTAAAAGGCCAGTGAAGTTTCTGACAGAAACTCTTTGATGTAGGCAACACAGTAAAGGTATATACTTTCAGTATAAAATAGTAAAATAATTTTGAAAATAATGAGGACAGGGAACTGTAGAATCAGAGAGGCTCAGGAGAGACTGCTATGCCTTCTGGTCCACCAAAATTGTCCTGTTTGGTTCTGTTTCATTCTTAAACTCATCTGTTCCATATGATAACATTTTTTTAATGACCCCAGTGTTAAAACAAAACATCTCCTCTGCTCACCCACAAAAAAATTCTTTTTATTTGTATTTTGGTCAGAGAAAAACCACCCCCAAATGACATTAATAACCCGGGAATAATTATTTTCCATGGTTAGAACATGTTAAAAAAAAAAACTTTGATTCTCTTTCGAAGGAACAAAACACTATCCCCCTGAAAATGTCACGTAGCTGTTTTGCTCTTGCTTACAGCAAAAAACAAACCTCAGTATTGTTCAGGCAAGTTTTGCCTGAAATTACTTTTCAGCTTAAATAGTTATTTAGGCTGTAGAATAAATAGGTCTGGAGTGAAGAAGGAAACCCACCTGAATTACACTCCAGTCTCTGAAGGTTGTAACGTGCTTGGCTGCAAGTCTCATACCTCCTTTCTGGGAGGTGGAAACAGTGATGCTGCATGCAGGGCACATGAAGATCTAGGATGAGTTGATGGCACTACTATTTGAAAACTCACTTCTTATATTTAATTCCTGTTTTTTTTGTTCTATTTTCAAAATGAGGTCACTTCTCCCAAAAGACTATAAAAGTAACCCCTGTCAAATCACACAAACTTTCTTTGTATCTGAGGCCTTCCTTTATACTTGGATATCTTCCTCCCTTCTTCACGTCTCTATTAATCCTGCTATCATTAAACTAGTCTTTCCACTTGTCTTCACAGTATCAGTATAGTTATCTTTCAATCACAATCAATGGACAAATATATTTCACTACAGGAAGACGTTTGGCTATTTCAATGTTGTAATCAATGTAAACGCCAAGTGGCTCCTCCTTTATTCCAGCCTTGCCCATTAGTATGGTTCCTCTGCCACGTGGGAGGTCTACTCTTCACCTACTGTTGTTGAATAAACCCTGTGTTCTCTCACTTCTAAGCCTGAAGGCTGTTTTTTGCATATCTACGTGTTCTGCAAAGACCAATTCAAATTCCGCCTCTGCTGAGAAGCTTCATTCCAGCCATCCCAAGGGCGCATGGATCTCTCTTTCCCATAATAATACGCTACATTGTTTATCTCTCTGATTTAGTATTTATCACAGTCTTCCTTGAGACCAAGTTATTTATGAGTGCTTCTCCCTTGGTGAAGTATAAGAGGTCAAAGACCATGTATAATTTATACAGTCAAACCCCCAAATGCTCAGCATAATCCTCTGCATATAGTATCCACAAACAAGTGTTTGTTGAAACAAACTGCATTGAATTTAAAATACTTTTAAATTCGAATTGTTGTTATGTTAAACCTCAAGAACAAGGTAAATAATTTAAAAAGCTAAATATATTTTGATTTCTTTTGTAAAAATTTTTGATATCATTCTCAAAATCACTTGTCAAAGCATCAGGGTCAAAATAAATTTTGGGACCTAACTCTTTCTCATCTAAAGCTTGTTTCCATTCACATTCTAAAGAAAGGGGGTGGAATTTTCCTCAGATGGCTCATTTATTAATAATTCAATATTCTAAGTGTGGCCTGTGAAGCAGCAGCAATGATACCACCTGGGAAATTATTAGAAATGCAAAATCTCAGGCCAAATCAGTACTACTGAATCAGAACCCGCCTTTTATCAAGATCCCCAGATGATTTTCATGTATAAGTTTGAAAAGCACTTCTATTATATCATGTATGTTGTTACTAAGACATCCCTTCACACATACCCTGACACACCAATCCTGGGTGCCCCCGACACACAATTCCCTCAAGCAATTGCTGGTTTCTAGAAAATTGAGAGTTAGTAAACTATTTTGATTTTGGTTTTAATTAGAAGAGCTACATTTGGGTGGGGATCGGAGGATTCCTTTGTTATTAAATCTTATCCTCTTACTTTTGTGTTTTGACTATTTGTATAATTTTAAAAGATCAGTGCGAGGTTAAGTAAAACATAATATTCTGTCTGTGAGACAAGAATAACTAGATATTTAAAGCTATACGTTTAAGTTTTCTGTTCAAGGGTTATTTATTCTTGGCTAGGCATCATGCTTACAATTTTCATAGCTTTGTTAAAATAAATGGTTCTGTTGTCTTGTATCTCAGTAGTAAAAAAACAACAAAATAAACGTACACTTCATATTACAGAAAATAAAATATTCACTGACTACCAACTATGTATCAGAAGTTCAACTCCATATTTTTCTCATAATTAGATAGACTTCATGTTTTTTACCCCCAATATACAGACAAATGGCATGAGACTCAGATGGGCTGGGTGATTTGCTCAAGACCACATTTGAACCCATCCATTTGACTTATCAGTTTCTGTTCTTTCTAGCACATCCATTTGCCCAAGTAACAGTTACTTATTGGGCACTTAGAATTTTCTAGGCACTGTATTAGGAGTAAGACACATATAGACTTTGCCTTCATAGAGCCTACTTCATACTAGGAGAATTTGAAACAAATAAATAAAAAGCAAAAATGAGTTAGTTACGACATTTTTAAGTGCTTTGAAGGAGAGTTTTAAAATTCAATGAACGTGTACAACACAGGACTTAATTTGAGAAGCAGAGAAGACTTTCCTGAAATGATGAATAGTAATGAACCAAGCGAGATGGCTAAGTATGTGAGGGAAGGGCACTATCTTAGAAAGACAAGCATGAGCACGTATGAAACTCTGGAGCTGAAGGAGGCACTTGTCTATTACCACACTGAAGAGTTAGTTTTAAATTCTGGGACTTGATTCAAACTTTGAGAAATAAAATTCCAGGTTTTCCGTTTGCATGCTTTGAGATTTCTCTAATTCCTAGTTTCCTTTGCAAGTAGGGATAAAAACCATCATAATGATAACATCACAACAAGTCAGTGGTAATAACGTCTATTGCAAAGTGTCTGGCACATAATGGGTACTCACTGGATATTCAACAACAAATGAATGATGGCTGTGATGATTAAATAATATAATAAATGTGGAAAAGCCATAATTGTTCATTTAGCCATTCATTTGTTTACAATTAATATAAATATTTATTGAGTTATCTTTGTGGCCCTAGTAATACATAGTTGAATAAAAATATCTTTGTTATATAAATAGTAGTTTTTCTTCTTGATTTTGTATATGTTTTAAAATTAATAAAGTATCTCTAAATATTAATGGATCCCTGAGTTCCAAACTCACATGCTTTTGTAAAAGGTTATCATTTAGATCAAAACTCTGGGAAACATATATTTTGAAATTCACAGCCAGAGTGTTTCCTTACAATTTAAGTTTTAGCTCTTATTAATCATGGTTTCAAGTAACCAATGCTTTACTAACTGGATAAAATGAAAAAAATCTGACTATATTTATGAATAATCTAGCTGTACTCTGGGAAGCTGATGTTCAGATATCCTTATGCTGAGAAAAGTGGCCCAGCCAGCCTCTTATCCTAGAACATCATATTCTCTCCCACATGGCTTTGCCCCTCAGTTTATAACCAACTGAACTAGGAATGGACAACTGACTCGACATTACCCAATGATCTATGAAGTGGCCAAAGGTGAAGCCTTTGTAGGATACCTCATGTGGGATGGCGAGTGCTAAAACCAAGCAAAGCCTCTCATTTGGAATATGAATGTAGGAGTAATAGAAAATGAGTATTTTATCAATACGAGTGGAGAGAATAGAAGTGGAGAAGGTAGGCAATAAGGACATCTGTGTTTTAGGGGGTACTTAAAACACTTCTAGTGAAGCCCCAGAGTTGATGTCAAGTGAGTAGTGGTATAGAGGATTTCAGAAATTTAGTTATCAAATTATACTCCAATCTTGAAGAAACTTGGCTATTTAGAAGTTCTGTTTTTCTCCCATGAGAATTGACCAGGCGATAATACTGAATTTTTCCATTTTCCACATAACTTTAAACAAATGTCAATTTATTCAGTTAATCTAATTTAAGGAAGCCTAAATGGTGTGCTATACCTACTTCAAGTTCCTAAGTCAGGAACTCATGTCATTACTAGTTTTACAGAAAATGTCAAAAGTTACTTTAGAACAACTTATTTCAGTAGTGATTTCCAACTTTACTTTAATTAAACTATCACCAGAAAAATGTGTAACTGCTACAAATTTTCAGAGAAAAGTTACTATTCTACTCATAGATGTATGGTATCAACTGAAATACTATTTTATGCCACATATACATGAACATGTATGCAGTAGTGTTTTCAACTGGCAGCATTTCACCTTAACATCAACGTTACTGACTTCAACTCTATTCTCCAGGTAATGGTTAATCACCATTACAGTGGTTCTGACCTATAAATCACTAGTAATCACAACAGATCTTCAGCAATATCTCAAACTTGTTTATGCATTTCAAATAAAATATACCTCATTTTCTTTCCAAAATTACAAAACAAAACAATAACAATACCAGACTACTGTGTTTTAAAATAGTAATTTATTAAAGCATCTATATATTTCAACTTAAAATGTGAAGTAGGAAAGGAAATAAACTCTTGATATTATAGTTCCCATATTAAGTATATTCCATTTGATATAATAACTTTGGATCCCATTGTGTCAACAAAAAAATTTTGAAGAAATTTAAAAAAATTAAAATAAATAACAGCAATAATTTCAATAAGTTAAAGAAAAATGAAATATCTTTGGGATGACTTGCAATAGTCTCGTTTTTTGAGACAAAATATCACTCTGTCATTCCGGCTGGAGTGCAGTGGGGTGATGTCAGCTCACTGCAACCTCTGCCTCCTGGTTCAAGCAATTCTCCTGCCTCAGTATCTTGAGTAGCTGGGACTACAGGCACACACCACCAGATAAATTTTGTAATTTTAATGAAGACGGGGTTTCACCATGTTGGCCAGGATGGTCTCGGTCTCTTGACCTCGTGATCCGCCTACCTCAGCCTCCCAAAGTGCTGGGATTACAGGCATGAGCAACCGCATCGGGCCAACTTGCAATATTCTTATTTCCTGAGATGAGTGGTAGTTATGTCATCACTGTATAATACTTCATTGAGTTGTTTATTTGTTTTTTTGCTGCTTTCTGCATTTATGTAATATTTAGTAACAAAAAAGTATTTCTAAAATATGATTTTGTTCATAGTAACGTTTTGCTTTAAAGAATTGTGATTTAATAACGTATCGCAAATAAGAAGTCCAGAAATAAGCAGTTTCAGGTTGAGGTAATTTTGTTTTAGTGATCTAAGTGTTGGGGTCAACTTCTCTGCTATTCTCTAGGATTCTTCCTCCTCTTTGCAAGATGGTGAAATCAACACCAAAACAAACATATGTAGACCTGCTAGAAGCCTGAGAGAAGGATTGTGGGAGTAAAACAATCTTCTTTCCATGACTTTCTTTCATTTTCTGAATGAGTTAGTGTAAGACAACTGCCACTTGCTCGTTTAAAATTTATAATAACTTAGTGAAACATCTGGGTCTAAAATTTTCTTTGTGGGAAGACTGATTTAAAACATTTTATTTATTTGTTGGATATAGGGCTAGTCAGATTGTTTTAAAGCTGTTTGTGTTTCTGTAATTTTATTTTTCAAAGAATTTAGTCATTTATTATAGATATTAAATTTGCTTGTAAAATGTTAATAATAATATTCTTTTTTAATTCTTTTAATGTTGGTAAGATCTGAAATAATTACTCCTCTTTTGTCAATGATTTTGGTAATTTCTATTTATTACACTTTTAAAAATTAATAGAGCTAGAAGTTTCTAATTTTGTTGATCTTTATTACAAAGTATCAATATTGGCTTTGTTAGCTTCCTCTAAAATTTGTTTTTCGTTTCATTGATTTCTGCTATTTGTTATTTCCTACAATCTACTTGCTCTGAAATTACTTTCATTTCTTACCTTCTTAAGATGAAATCTTGGTTCACTTAATTTTAGACTTAAAAAATTTTTAGTACAGCAAATCTAGTATTTTTCTCAAAATACTGGCTGTTTTATTTCTAAATTTTTCATTTTGTTCCTTTTTAAATACTTTCTGTTTCACTGCTGATATTTACCATCCTTTATTTTATTTTAGAGATCAAGACTCACTCAGTCTGTGGCCCAGGCTGGAGTACGGTGGCACCATCTCAGCTCACTGCAATGTCTACCTCCCTGGTTCAAGTGATTATCCTGCCTCAGCCTCTCCAGTAGCTGGGATTACAGGTGTGCACCACCATGCCCAGCTAATTCATTTATTACAAACATTTCCTTTACCTCATTGAACTAGTTATACTAGCTATGCAAACATTTTTTTCATGCTAATTAAATATCTGAGATACCTTGGAATTGTTCTATATTAATTGTCTCTTCTTTTGGAAAGTACACGTTTTACTGGTTCATTTTATGCTGCACACTTTTGGATCATGTCTTGAATTTGTGATTTACATAAATTATGTTGGAGGCTCTGGATCT
The DNA here is from genome assembly GCA_963573385.1 of Cacajao melanocephalus. Classification (NCBI taxonomy): domain Eukaryota; kingdom Metazoa; phylum Chordata; class Mammalia; order Primates; family Pitheciidae; genus Cacajao; species Cacajao melanocephalus. The sequence goes on from CAUYLG010068200.1 coordinate 13,006, forward strand.
TTTTATATTGCTCCAGAAAATGTTTTTGTTGTTTTTGCTGTTATTGTTGTTTTGGTATTCAGTTTACTCTGTTGGACTCAAACTACAAGCTCTGTCTTTTCAGCAACAGGTCAAATTTCAGTTTAGTTTTTTTATTCTTAGCAGGACTGCTCTGAATATGAGCTGCATATGTGTAGTTTTACATACGAGCCAGAAATTTGGGTAGCGTTTATACTCAAAATGTGATTCTACCCTTCTCTATGCCTGGATATCTTTCCTGGATATCCCCCTCACATTCTAGAAACTATGGTTGCCTTGAAGTCTGTCCTCTGGTTCACCAGACTAGGAATTCTGTGAGGTTTCTACTGAAATTTTAGCATGGGCAATACTGAGACTTGCTTGCAGGCTAAAAGGCTAAAATTGGAGCTCACACAATGTTGCTTCCTTCTTCTCTGTGTCCATTTCTCTCCAGATTTTGCCCCTTCTATTTACACTTCAGAGTGATTTCAGGCGGTTCCTTTTGGTATTTGTCTGGAGTTAATATTTGCTGTCTGTGAGAGGGCCAGTGGAGTCAGAGTTTAACTGGCAACACTATAAATAGAACTTATACCTATTTGTAATCAAGTAAGAAGCTCTAGTGGACAACTGTTTATCTGCGGTTGTCTAGAATTTTGTCACATGTCCTTCCTTTCATCAATTACGATTCATCCTTAAGGTTGTAGGGAAGAGCATGACTTCCTTAAGCATACTTTTCCCTATAAATCATCAGGAACAAGTGAAAAAGAAACTGCTGTTGGGATACCCTCAATATCCTCTAGGAATGATTTCTTCATGGATATAATCAATACCCTCTAGGAATGATTTCCTCATGGATGCAGAGATTTGTTTTTCTTTCCCTTCCTTGAATTAGGAGGAAATGATGTTATGAATTAGAAAAACATAAACTACTACTAAATTAAGTTCTCCTATGAGGTTCTACTTAGAATAGAACCGATAATATCCCCAGGATTGGCAGAAAATCAAGCAATTGATTTTTAATGCTCAACTTAAATACTTTGCAATGCTTAACTGGGCATGAGGCATTATGAAGCATCTTTGCCTCATAGAGGAACTTACCACTTTCACTTTATAGATGTGATGAAGAATAGGGTTTCTTATGGATGGTCACATAAAAAATGAAAATACCGTAGGAAGAACAATATCTTTTATGCCTGGGATTCTTTCAAAATAACAAAATATGTAAGATAAAAATTGTGCTCTAGAAGTGTTTACAATCCTTCAGGGGAGAAAACAAATTTCAAAGCAAGGCTGAATAATATGTTTTAGAGAAGCATATGCAATGTAACTTCATGTGCATATAAGAAATAATTAATTCTGGCAGAGAGCCTTGAAGAATATTTTTAATCTACAATATTTGAGCAGAATTTCAAAAAATGATTTATTGTGATAAGTGAATTAGGAAAGGGTATTACAGCCTGAGGAAGAATCATGAACTAATCACGGAAGCATTGATGTACTGAGTGTTAAGTAACATCAACTACTTCACGGTGACAACAGTATCACAAAAATCGTAATGAACTAGTGAGAAGTAAGACTGTTCAACCATTTGGGGAACATATCACGAAAATCCTTGAACACAGAGCTAAGCATTTGGATATAAAATCATTGTTTCTAAAATTATTTAAAAAGACACACAGATACACACATATGTTTAATAAGAGGCAATTTACGAAAAGCACTATGGCTGTAGTTAGAAAAGAGGAGTAGTAGTTTAAAGACTAAAGATGGCATTTTTGGTTTGGATAACCAAGGAGAGCTTTTTAGAAGGGCATAGTAGTTGAATTCGGCCTTGGAATTTTGAGCAGAATGTTGAAAATTCTGACATGTAGAGCTGGGTCACCATGGAAGATAAAATTGGGAGGACACAAATTTCAAAGCCCACATGAATTAGACAGGTAGATAAAACGACCACACAGCTTAAAATGTGAGAGATTCTGAATACATGAGGTATTATTTAGAATAGCAAAGCTATTGTATTTCATCTCAGTTTAGATGCCATTAATAATTTGTACCATTATTTCATGTAATAGTAAGTGGGGAGAAAGATGTCAATTGGAATATTAATTAGAGTTATTAATTGTAACTCTAAGATATTGAAATATGAAAAATTACATAAATATGTAGTGAAATGTCTAAACAACTCTTATCATCTACATTTTGCCATGAAAATATTTAGTTTTTAAAAATAATCTTCAAACAATTCATTTGAAATATACAAATATATCAACTTACATAAAATTTAATTGCCATTCCCCAAATAATTTTTGTCAAAAACCCAGCTAGAGTTGAATACAGCATGACTTTATCAAACAACAAGCAAGAACAAAATGTGGTTAACATTACCATGTGCTTAGAAAATGATAAGGGAATAAAATCTATCCATTCAACTCACTTGAGTGATGCTTATATGATGGTATATGGGGCCTTTTGATACCTTTGCTGAATTTCAACAATTCCATTCACTGGGCGTTGCCAGAAAACTGACAGGAAGCCAGTTACACTTTTCTTCTCTCAATTACCCCATTGCCTTCTATTTACTCAGAAAGTAACAACCTTGGGAGACTAAGATTTTATACTGTAAGTTCAAACTTCCAATTAAAAGCCACTCTCTCTATAGTTCTGACATGTTTTTCTCTATTTCTCCCATAAATTAGTGAACTTGCAGGCTTAACTTTTACATAATGGCTCCAAGGGTCTTACCACATGTCATTTAGTCTGACAGTTTGGGGAAAAAAACAGTTGACTTTTTTTTTTAATCAAAATAAAAAGACAAAACCATCATTATATTTCTGAAAGCAATAGGGATCACATAGGTTGTAGTGCAGCCTCAGAGAGCTGAACAGCTTTTAGGTAGGTATTATTTTGCTTAATTTTTATATTAATCCACACAGTAATAATCTAGTAGATTAGATTTTACTTTTCTCTCTTGGAAAATGACATACATGTTTCTTTCCATATAGATATGAATTTTAAAATTGCAACTAATGAAGAATTAACAGCTGTCAAACTATAAATATATTTCATCCATTAATTAGTTTCTGTCCAGGACATGCATACAGCTATGTCAATAAATATGAATATTGAAACTAAGAAGCTATGTCTGGGAGGCTGTGCAATTTAGCCTCATTTAGAGAATTAGGAAGTCCTGAAAAACTTCCTAATTCTCAACTAGAGAATTAGAAAGTCCTGAAAAACTCTTGATTCATCAGTTATATGGTTATGCAACACTGAATCCATTATAAAGAAATGTTAAATATCTATCATATATTTGATTCACATAGCATCAACTAAACAATGTGTTTGCTTTCTCATTGAAATGTTTAAAGACTGCAAAATACCCATGCCACAGTTACATCTCTAATTCAAGTTAAACTTTTAAAATAATCCTCATCAAAACATGAGATTATGCATTTTAAAGTTTCGTTCCTCTTTTCCTTACAGATTATAAAATCTTTATGTATATGTTCCAAGAATTTAGAATAAGTTACGTGTATCTCACTTAGTTGACTTGTAAGGAAAGTGCCAAATACCAGATTTATGTTGTCTGATATCATTCCAGTTGAAGATATTTTGGTGAATTTTAAAAATAACGAAAAGATATATTATGCCTCTATGTAATTTATATAAAATCTTTCCAATTTTTTAATTGTCAATCCATCTCTTCTTGAAAAAGTGAAATGTATTAACTTCATCTCCATGGATTTTCATTTTCCTAGTGCATGTCATGACGTAAAAGTATTGATGAAGCTTGAGGTAGCCAGATAACAAGTTAGAGAAATATGTTGATTTGGATGTATTTGTATGCATGGAATAAAAATCTCAATTCAAAATATCTCAAATAGTGGACAATATCTATTACTGAACAGAGAGAAGTATACTAAAACAGAGCAGCTCCCAAGTTGGCAAATTTAGTGGTTCAATGACTTCAAGAGTCCAAGTGCTTTCTGTCCTTACACTCTTGCCATATTTCATGGATTGGCTCTCTCTGTAGAGCAGCTCCCCTTGTGATTTCTGCTGCAGCTCTGTCAGTCATGTGAAAACCTGAGAAATTCCAGGTAAAAAAGAGGGGTGTCTTTCTCCAGTGTTGGTTTTATGGGAGGTGGGGGTAGGCAAGGCATCTTTCCAAGCAGCCCCCAGCATTCTTTTCTATGTCTTTAAAAAGCAGAATTGCTCATGTGCTCATTATTAAACTGAGCACAGACGAGCAAGAAGAGATGGTCATGGCTGCTCAATGAAGCACATGATTGTTGGAAAATGTTGGGATGCTGAGTAACAAGGATGCACTGTAAGTAAGAAGGATGGGCTGAATAGGAGAGAGAAAAAGAAAACAGAGGGCAAGCTCCCAAAATCACAAATGGACAAGTTTTCTTTTAAAAGATGCATGTATTTATCCATTATGTTTTGTGTAACCAGAATCAGTCAGCCTCTTGGAAGTTTGAACTTACAGAATAACTTAGCCATCATTCCAAAAGTCTATCGATCTCATCATACTTCAGTTGATGCTGCCTTATTTTTTCCTATATTATTTTGGCTTATTATTTACTTTCTCTGATACATACCTTACCTCACTAATGAGAGCATTCTCTTCCTTGCTCTTTTCCTTCCCTTTTCTCATGCTTTTTTATTTACATTTTTTATTGGCCATTTGCCTATTTTTGATACCTCAAGATGCTAATAGATCTTAAAGCTCTTATGCCTTTCTCAAAGAACCAGAGTAAGCCCTTTCATATCTACATTCCCTATGTTTAGCGCATGATAATTTTGTGGTAGATTCTCAAGGAAATGCTTGCTGAAGACTGCATACATTGAAAAGGCCAGAGGGTGGCACTGTAGAGAACCAGGCTTGGTGAGGTCCACAGGACGCAGCGCTGCGAGTTGCTGCTGATTGACTTCTCTGAAGAGTCCAAATTCTAATATTTGATGGTGTAAGAATTATAATGCACATGTGTCTTAGTCTAAACTAGAAACAGATTCTTTACTACCAGGATTTACACTTCTGATGTTTTAGTTATCCTGGTTTATGATAGTCTTCAGAAAATACCTGGTTTTGTTACCATTTAATGTTTCCATTCCCTTGTCAAAATGTTTACCTTGACTATTAAGACAGCAGAAGGAAGTCATCTGTGTGATGTAGCTGAAAGGGTTAAATTTCCTGGTCATTTAATCTGAGAAGCCAAAAGATTTGTTCTTGATTTGTGGAAGGCAAGGAGTTTCTCTTAGCCTGAAAATATTTGTCAGTAAACAAATAGAATGAATAATATTAATGCCAGGTATGAAAAGCAGAGCTTTGCCCGTAAGGGAAAGGACATACTCGGCTAGTGATAGAGGAAACCGAGCAGCAGAGTACAATCCAGTACCAGGCATGTGGCTCAAGTCTGCTGCCAAATCACACAACTTGAACTCATCGGGTAGCACTGCCTTTGTTGGTAGGTACTGCCATCTACAAATACCAAGGACAGTGACACTTCTTTTGCTATGTCCCATCTCTCAGAGCTTGCTCATCCTCAGGCTTTTTATACCAATATGTGTATTGACGATCCTTTTAAATAATAGTAGGATATAGAGGTTGGGAGTAGGATAGCTTAAGTTAACATTTCCATAGAAATAGAACTGAGAGGCGGTGGGGTGGTGGCTCACACCTGTAATCCCAGCACTTTGGGAGGCCAAGGGGGGCAGATCACGAGGTCAGGAGTTTGAGACCAGCCTGGCCTTTATGGTGAAGCCCCATCTCTACTAAAAATACGAAAATTAGCTGGGCCTGCTAGCACATGCCTGTAGTCCCAGCTACTCGTGAGGCAGAGGTAGAAGAATTGCTTGAACCCGGGAGGCGGAGGTTGCAGTGAGCCAGGATCATGCCACTGCACTCCAGCCTGGGTGATAGAGCAAGACTCCATCTCAAAAATAAATAAATAAATAAAACAGAGACTAAACAGGATTAGCAAAGTACATGTCTTAGTTTATTCAAGTTGTTATAACAAAATACCATAGACTGAGTGGCTTATAAAAAACAGAAATTTATTCTCACAGTCTGAAGGCTTAGAAGTGCAAGATCAAGGCATTGGAAGATTCATTATTAAGTGAAGTCTCACTTCTTGGTTCGTAGAAGACATCTCCTTGGTTCATAGAAGGCATCTCCTTGCTGCATCCTCATATGATGGAAGAGGCAAACAACCTCCCTTGAGCCTCTCAAAGACCCACCTCTTAATACCAGCACCTTGGGGGTTAGAATTTGAGCCTATGAATTTTAGAGGGCACACACATTCAGACCATAGCACTATACCTTCAGTTTGGGAGCCCAAATCCTTCTAGCGGGATTCCTGAATTGTAAAATGAGCAAAGTTATTGACATTATGTTTCTGTAACTTGATTCTCTTACCATCTCACTTTCCAATTCTGATATAATGACCAGTATAGAAAAGACATTCAGAAAATTTGCTTCTTTATCTTGGACATACAAGAAATGTAGGATCAAAAAGTCTTAAGAGTCAATATTTAAGAGCTATTATACATTTCCCTTAATTAAGAGGTAATGGTTTCTGAATAAATGTTTTTACAGAACATCTATTTTTTATCTTATGGTTTACTGATACAATAACTTTATTCTAAAAGGGAGCAATAGGTTGATCATAGGTTAATTATAGAATTGACATTATCCAAAAGCTAAAATTCCAGAAGATATTACATACCAATTTATATATGAGAAGCCAAAAATATTGTTCAGATTTATGCCTTCTTGATTGTTAGTACAAGCCACAGATAAATATCTGTGTCATCTGAAATTGAGTTTCAAAATAATGTTGCTATTATGTATTAAGTCATGGGTCAACCCAAGTCAAAACATTAGTAGAAAAAGTGTTCTTATTTATGTTAATGACTACAAAAATCATTGAATATTTTTTAAGATTTTCAAAATGTCTCCTAAAATAGATCATTTTAAGCAATTCAGTTTTGATTAAGAATTTTACACAACTCATGGGGGCAGTGTCCCCATACTGTTCTTGTGGTAGTGAATAAATCTCACTGGATTTGATGGTTTTATAAAACACAGTTTCCCTGCATATGCACTCTTGTCTGCCACTATGTAAGACGTGCCTTTGCTCCTCCTTTGCCTTCTGCCGTGATTGTGAGTCCTCTCCAGCCATGTTGAACTGTGAGTCCATTAAACCTCTTTATTTTATAAATTACCTGGTCCTGCATATGTCTTCATAAGCAGCATAAGAACAAACTAATACAGTAAATTGGTACCTACAGAGTGGAGTGCTGCTGTTAAAGATAGCCAAAATGTGGAAGTAACTTTGGAACTGGATAACAGACAGAGGTTGGAACATTTTGGAGGGCTCAGAAGAAGACAGGAAAATGTGGGAATGTTTAGAACTTCATAGAGACTTGTTGACTGGCTTTGACCAAAATGCTGATAATGATACGGACAATGAAATCCAGGCTGATGTGGTCTTAGATGGAGATGAGGAACTTGTTGGGAGTTGGATTAAAGATGACTCTTGCTCTGTTTTAGCAAAGAGACTGGCAGCATTTTCCCTTGCCCTAGAAATTTGTGGAACTTTTAACATAAGAGAGATGATTTAGGGTATCAGGCAGAAGAAATTTCTAAGCAGCAAAGCATTCAAGATGTGACTTGGGTGCTGTTAAAAGCACTCAGTTTTAAAAAAGAAACAGAGCATGAAAGTTCCAAAAATTTGCAGCTTGTTGATGCAATAGAAAAGAAAAACTCATTTTCTAAGGAGAAATTCAAGCTGGCTGCAGAAATTTGCATAAGCCAAATGTTAATCACTAGACAAGGGGGAAAATGTCTCCATGACATGTCAGAGACCTTTGCAGCAGCCCTCCCATCACAGGCCTAGAAGCCTAGGAGGAAAAAATGATTTTGTGGGCCAGGCCCAGCACATCCCTGCTGTGTGCAGCCTAGGGTCTTGGTGCCCTTCATCCCAGCCACTCTAGCTATGGCTAAAAGGGGCCAAGGTACAGCTTGGGCCATGGCTTCAGAGGATGCAAGCCCCAACCTTGGTGGCTTCCATGTGGTGTTGAGCCTACCAGCACAGAGAAGTCAAAAATTGAGGTTTGGGAATCTATGCCTTAGACTTCAGAGGTTGTACAGAAATGCCTGGATGTCCAAACCAAAGTTTGATGTAGGGGCAGAGCCCTCATGGAAAACTTCTGCTAGGGAAGTTTGGAAGGGAAATGTGGGGTTGAAGTCCTGACACAGAGTCCTCACTGGGGCACTGCCTAGTGGAGCTGTGAGGAGGGGGCCACCATCCTCTAGACCCAAGAATGGTAAGTCCACCAACAGCTTGTACCGTGCTCCTGGAAAAGCTGTAGACTCTCAATTTCGGCTCATGAAAGCAGCTGGGAGTGTGTCTGTACCCTGCAAAGCCATGTGGGTGGAGCTGCCCAAGACCCTAGGAACTCACCTCTTGCATCAGCATGACCTTAATGTGAGACATAGAGTCAAAGGAGATCATTTTGGAGATTTAAGATTTGACTGCCCTGTTGGATTTTGGACTTGCATAGGGCCTGTAGCCCCTTTGTTTTAGCCAATTTCTCCCATTTTATATTGGTGTATTTATCTAATGTCTGTACCCCCATTGTATCTAGGAGGTGTTGCTTTTGATTTTACAGGCTCATAGGAAGAAGGGACTTGCCTTACCTTAGATGAGATATTTGGACTATGGACTTTTGAAATTAGTTAAGACTTTTGGTGACTGTTGGGAAAGCATGGTTGGTTTTGAAATGTGAAGACATCAGATTGGGGAGGGGTCAAGGGCAAAATGATATGGTTTTGCTACATCTCCACCCAAATTTCACCTTGAATTGTAATAATTCCCATGTGTCAAGGGCAGGGCCAGGTGGAGATAATGAATCATGGGGGTGGTTTTCTCCATACTGTTATGGTAGTAAATAAGTCTCATGAGATCTGATGGTTTTATAAAGGACAGTTCCCCTGCACTCATGCTCTTGCCTGCCTTTGCTCCTCCTTTCCCTGTTAGCATCATGAAAACAAACTAACACAGTTGCCTAGGACCCAGTTCATGCTCAAAGAATAACTCAAAAAATATTTTCCTTGTTAGTCTTCTGTTGTAGGCAGAATAACAGCCCCTACAGAGGTCCATGTTCTAATTTCCAAAACCTGTCAATATGTTACCTTACATGGGAAAAGGGACTTTGCAGATATAATTAAATCAAGGACCTTGAGATAGGGAGATGATCTGGATTATCCAGGTGGATCCAATGAAGCTGCAAGGGTCTTTATTTAGAGGAAGAAAGCAGATTTAGAGTCAGAAAAATTCTTTATAATGACAAAGAGGAGAGAAGCAGAGTCAGAGAGAGAATATGCTATGTGAGCTACTTACAAGATGGAGCAAGAGGATATGAGCCCGAGGATGCAGGTAGCTTCTAGAAAAGGCAAACAAATATCATCCCTTCTATATCCTTTCTGTTTACACCTTGATTTTAGCCCCTTAAGACTCAGTTTTGCATTTCTGACCACCAGAACTGTAAGATAATAAACCTTTGTTGCTTTAAACCACCAGATATGTGATAATGTGTTACATTAGCAATAGATAGCCGACCTATACCTCTCTGTCCATGTTCTAGAACTTCTAGGGAAATTTCTCAATTCTTTACCTTTAGGTGTCTTCTCTGCCTGTGAGACCATCAACAACGGAAAAGGGTTTTTCCATTGCTTTTTAGGCCAGAGAGAGAGGGGGGGGGGGAAGGAAGGAAGAAAAGAGCAAGAAAAAGAGGAAGCAAGCCAGGTGGAACAGTGAAAGCTGCAATGCAAAGGTAACATAAGTGTAAAACAGTTTAGGGTCAGAAAAGGCAGACTGGAGAAGCTTTAGTGCTGCTAGTCAGAAACATGATTTTGGTACAAATCCCGACTCCTGGGTTAAGGGTAATCAAGTCTTACGTTGTACAAATAATAGCCAACATTGCTTTAATAAAAGAACAGGGAAATAAAATACCTATGTTCTTATCTTTCTGGGAAAAATGATGGTAGAAAGAACCATTCAGTCATTTCCAAGAAGTCACAGGCATTCTTCTCGTAAGGAGGCAGAAGCCATGCTGTTGTTTTCCAGAGGAGAGCTACCAGTGTTGAATGTCACTGAATTCCTAAGTTGCACTCTTAATCTTTCAATACATTTTTGTTCTGGGAGGAATAATCCCACTGAGTTTCAAGGCAGGGAGTTAATGTAGTTTTAGGAATTGCTGATAAATATAAAGTAAGCAGTGCAAAAGATCAATGAGAAACCTATGGCTCAAGACCTTGTTGTTTCACCAGCCTCAGTTCAGGACAGTTAGTCCTGTATCCTCTCTACTGGAGGGCAACCTTTAGTCACCTTCTCTGCCATGCAGAGCCTAGACTTGCATAGAATTAAAATGGGTCCCAGCCTCCATACTGCCTTCCATTTATCAAGAAAATATCATGTATCTGCCATCTCCTTGATGAATGATTTCATGTAGGGCTGGATTTTGCTTTCTCTTAAGAAGCAACTATCTAGGAAAAAAGGTCATATCTCATTGCAGCTTTGAGCTCCTGGGATCAAGTGACCCTCTTGCCTCAGTGTCTCAAGCAGCTGGGACTACAGGTGTGCACTACCATGCCCAGCTAATTTTTAAATTTTTTTGTAAAGACACGGTCTATGTTGCCCAGGTTGGGTGCCCTTTTCTGATAAGCAAAAGCACAGCTTTTGCTATAGCACAGCTTTTCACATAGAAATTAGAAAACCTGCACCCTGTGTAGGGACACAAATAACTGAATAGAAACACATTTAAAGACCCTAGAAAAAGGAAGCCGGACTAACAGAAGCTAAAACCTTTCTTCTTTATATGCATCTTAACATAGAAGTATATGGATATAAATGAAGGTATTATAGAAAATTTTGTTTGTAGAGCCAAAAACTAAACCAACTCTTTTTTTTTTCTTTTTCTACTTCTCTGCTGAATTGCCACCCTGTCCTCAAAGAGTACCCTGACTTTACCATTGCACTTTTACCTTGCTCTTTTGGCCTCCAAGGTATAACCACCAGAATTATTGTAGACATTCTTTACTCCTCTTAAGAGACACATTTTTGCACTTGTAGCTGAACTTCTCTCTCTGGCCTGTTTGATTCTCAGGGCTGACTTTTTATGTATTTTTTTAAGACTTTGGAAAACTGTTGCTACATTTGGCTATATATATTTAAAGAAAATGAAACACATCGCATTTGAATTGCTTGGTCTCTAAATCTACCACTGGTCTCCTATATCAGTTAGCTATTGCTGTGTAACAATCCAATAAATTTCAGTGGATTATAGAACCAAAAATATCCTTTATTGCTTATGAGTCTCCAGGTTAGCTGAGTAGTTCTGGTCACAGCTAGGATCAGGCACATAGCTGCAGATAGCCGTGGGTGTGGCAAACGTGGCACTGATGACCTGGCCTGGTCTTTTTCACATTCTACAGAATCGACTGCTGCAAACAAGTCTAGGATGGCCTCAGCTGGGATACTTGGGATCTCTTCATATGGTGTCTCACTCCCACTGGCTTGTCTGGATTTGTTGACAGGATGGTCACACAGTTCTGAGAGAGCATGGAAACACATACCACCACTGACATCTGCCTTAGATTCAGCACATGGTTACTTTCACTGTATTCTATTGGCCAAAATAAGTCCGAAGGTCCACTTAAAGCAGAGAAACAGATTCCATCTTGTAAAGGGAGGAACTGCAAAGGGAGAAAGTACAAGGAATTTTTTTTTTGATCAATGAATACCATTTCTTTGTGTGGAAGAGCTAGACCATGCCCTACTATTGCTTTAACAAAGAAGACCATCCTAAACTGGCTTCCGGTTTTGAATACTGAATTTGGTTCAACGGTTTTAACAAATCAAATGTCAATCTTTGAAAACATAGTCTACCACTTAGTTCTTTCCGTTTAGATCTTCCCACAAATATAGAACATCTGCCTCTGAATAGACAAAATAATAAACAAAGAAAAGTGATATGTGGATTCTGAGACTTCAGTTCATCAGAATATACCTTTGCTTCTGCAGGGCCTTTTAATTAAAATAGATTAAAAAACAACAAAAACCTAAAAACAAAAGCTCGAATTATTCTTTGAATTAGCAAAGAAGTATACTCCTTGCTTGATTTCAACAACAAGCTTTCTACTAACATTACTTGTTTCCACAGTTTTTGCATCTGTAGTCTATTCTGGATGGGAGAGTTTTATTATCTCATGTATATATTTAATTAAACTGCTTTAATTAATCAGGCAAGAAAGTTTTGCCTAAAGAACCCCAGATGATTTTTCCCATTAGGGCCAAGAAAAGTTGATTAGCACCTGGAATATCCATTTTCTGGAACTCAACAATGTCTTCACGTTTTGGACCAAAACTGCCATTGCTCTTTTTGAATAAGTGTGAATTTTCTTCTCAGAGACCTCAGGTGAGCACTTTTGTTTAGCTATTTGTGCACCGTCTCCTAATAAAGACATCAGACTGGTCTGTTGGTCACCAGTTTTTCTCCCTAGCCTCTATGGGCTTTCTGTAGTTTGCAGTGTAATTTTTCACATGAACAATTTCTAAAGGAGGAAACAATTCTACATAACTTTTGTACGTTCAGTTCTCCAGAAACTTGCCATTTATCTTTCAGGAGAAAACCTACTTCTTTCAGTGTGGTCCCATATAGGTTGCAGAGCCAAAAAATTGTATGTAAAATGAGATAAAAGTCTCACTTAGGTTATATATATAGATGTGCGTAGTTCATAAAGCTACTCTTTGTTCTCTCTGCTTTCCATATTTTCTTTAAATACTTTTAGTTACTAAAGTCATATTTTAAATGTTTCTGCAAAAAAAGAAAACTGCTGGAAAATACTTAATTACAATGCATTTTTTTTTTTTTGATGGAGTCTCACTCTGTTTCCCAGGCTGGATCGCAGTAGCACGATCTCCACTCACTGCAACCTCTGCTGCCCGGGTTCAAATGATTCTCCTGCCTCAGCCTCCCAAGTAGGTGGGATTATGGGTTCCTGCCACCACACCCAGCTAATTTCTGTATTTTTAGTAGAGACAGGGTTTCCCCATCTTGGCCAGGCTGGTCTCGAACTCCTGACCTCGTGATCCACCTGCCTGGAACTTCCAAAACAATGCATCGTCATTAATAGCTTGTAAAGGGTCACTGCCACCTCTAGGCTTTTCGTTAGTGTTGATTAATTATGAATACACTCAACAGAAAGATTCAGTTAACCAATGGGGATATTTTTGACAAAAGCTTTTAATCATACAGAAGCTCGCTTCTGAATCCTTTGCCATAAGCGGTAAAGGGACTCTTCTCTTAAGAGGCTACTGCCTTTACTGTGGAGGCTAAACAATAAAAACACAGCTACAATATATGTTAGAGTTCCGAGTTCCTCCTGCTTCTCAGACTCATTATCCAAAACTTTAATTTTTCAAGAGAGAAAGCACTAAAGTTATTCCAGCCAGAGGCATATACATTCTTCAATTTAACCTCTATCTTCAATCCTTGCTTGATTTTCTGTCCTGGAGAAGCAAGTCTGAACAAGCCCCATTTCTCTTTGTTGGGCTGCTACCTAGCAATATTCATGTAGTATTGTTTCCGTTTGCCCTCACTTACTGTCCTAGTATTAAGTATCTTTTTTGAATTTTTCATATATGCTGGGAAGGCTTTGCATTAGGGTGAGATGTTGAGAAACCAGTCCCAAGTGGAGGGCAACCATTCTAACATACCTGCCTATTTCTGCCAAATACTTCTTTTCATTGCTTTGGGAAAACTGTTTGTTACTATGGTTATTTTTATTATATTGGCAGGAAATGTAAAAGCTTAGCTGTCTGCAGTTCTGCCTGTGATGCTGGGACACGTAGGAGAACCACTCTCCAGGGTACAGCTTTTCTTCTAATTCCGTTCATACTCCCTAAGACCAGACCTTCCAGGGCGCTGCCAGGCAGGCCAGCTGCCTCCGTTGCTGTTGCATCTCAGGAATTCTGAGCAGCCAACTTTCTACATTTTGCTTTGCCAACATTATTCCACCTGCTTTCTTTCAGACCATTTTGTTTAACTTTCTCCCTCTGCTGATGCCTTCACCAATCCCCCAAACCACACTTCCTTTGCAATTGTAGATTTACTCATTTTTCTATTTTTCTGAAATTTTAAGTGAGTCTCAAAAGAGAGAGGATAGAGTTGCCCAATATAGCAAATAAATACAGGACACCCAGTCACATTTTAATTTCAGATACACAACAATATTTTAAAAGTATAAATATGTCCCACGAAGTATTTGGGGTACACTGATATTGAAAAAAATTGAAAAAAAAATCTTATTGTTTATCTGACAACCCTAAGGAGCGAACCTCACCCACTGACACACTCAGGCACCTGTCTTTAAGTTGAACTTTCTTCTAGATTTATGATGCTTTTTTACATTTTTCTAGCAGTCCCAAACACCAAGAATATATGAGAGTAGGTTCAAGGTAATTTTGACTTTCTCATAATCCTCATTTCATTGGTAGCTTTTCAGTTATATTTTTTATCACTTTGTTAGAGTAAAATATAACATGGTTTTTCTAAATGACCTTTCTTCAGCCTTTTTCTGAGACTGTAATAACCTCAAGGCTAAAATTCAAGAGCTCATAGCACTGTATTTATTAACGTTTATACAGAACCCATTTTGAAGTTTAGGTTCGGTAGAAACAATCCTTTCAGAGTTGAGATAATTTTTCCAGAGGGATAAAACAGGGACATCATTTCTTTTTCACTTATCTTAATTACTCTGTATCATTTTCATTGTAGCTCTCATGATGACTTCTTCAGTAGAGCAAGCAGAAAGAGAACACAGTTGTATATGCAGATGGCCTGGCTTAATTGTCATGAAATAGAAGAGATTTAGTTGAAAACTAGCCATGTGGGCCGGGCGTGGTGGCTTACGCTTGTAATCCCAGCACTTTGGGAGGCCAAGGCTGGCAGATCACGAGGTCAAGAGATCGAGATCATCCTGGCCAAAATGGTGAAACCCCGTCTCTACTAAAAATACAAAAATTAGCTGGGCGTGGTGGCGTGCACCTGTAGTCCCAGCTACTCAGGAGGCTGAGGCAGGAGAATTGCTTGAACCCGGGAGGCGGAGGTTGCAGTAAGCCGAGATGGTGCCACTGCATTCCAGCCTGGTGCCTGGCGACAAAGCGAGACTATGTCTCTGAAAAAAAAAAAAAGGAAAGAAAGAAAGAA
Organism: Cacajao melanocephalus; assembly: GCA_963573385.1. Lineage (NCBI taxonomy): Eukaryota > Metazoa > Chordata > Mammalia > Primates > Pitheciidae > Cacajao > Cacajao melanocephalus. The sequence goes on from CAUYLG010068200.1 coordinate 28,279, forward strand.
AGAAAACTAGCCATGTTATTTAATTACTAACAAGAAAAAATAAAATACAATCAAATATTCTAAATAAAGCTTCATCATTTTGGGTGTCCCACATTATTTATTCAACTTGAATGCCCAACTGTTTTAAACAATGAAAGCTTTCCTCTATCTTTGAATTAATTTTTTAAACCTTTCAATTCAGAAGGACACCTTAAATTTACATTGCCTACTGTTGGACAGGTTCTGGTTGTTAATGAGTTTTGTTTTTGTTTGGTTTTTGTTTGTTTTCTTGTTGTTGCTACTGTTTTTAATAATGTATGGTCATCATCGTTTGCATATATTTGAGATAGGAGGCCAGACTCAACTCTGGAGGTGGGACTTGCACTCTGGACCAAATTAAGAATTAGCTTACACAGAGCCAAAGCTAAAGCAGCTTTCCGTGGACACACCCACCAAGGTGCCATGTCAGTTTACCATTGCCATGGCAACACTTGGAAGTTACTGTCCCTTTCCATGGCAACAACATGACAATCCAGAAGTTACCACCCTTTCCCTAGAAATTTCTGCATAAACCACCCCTTAATTTGCATATAAATAAAAACGAGTGTAAACATGACTGCTTAAGTGCCTCTGAGCTGCTTTTCTGGGCACACTGCCTATAGGGCAGTCATGGTCATAAGGAGCAATACCTCTGCTGCTGTACATTGCTGCTTCAATAAAAATTGCTGCTTAACCCATCTGTTTAACACCACCAGCTTACCCTTGAATTCTTTCCTGGGCAGAGCCAGGAACCCTCCCAGGCTAAACCCCAAGTTGGGGGCTTGCCTGTCCTGCATTACAACGACTTCACAATTTTTCTGGAGTTAAGTTGTTGCCATAGGTGCTATAGTGATGAGAGTTGAGGTCTTGATTGGTCACTGGTTTGCTTGTTAAAGTGGAGCTGGAATTAGTTCCGGGTGATGATTTTGACTCTGTTTTCAGGTTCCTGGGATTCCTGTTTATAGGAGCAGAGTGACTTCTGCTTAAGCATCTGTCTGTATCACATTCCTCACCACTCAGGAGAGGTCAGTATGGGATAGCTGCATTTTTGGTTCTCATAGGAGACGAGGATCTAAAACTTGTCATCAGTTTTTTTTGCCAAAGCTGAAGCAAGAGAAACACTATAGATGGACAAATATCAGGCAGATGTGTCTATTCCTTTATGCTTTAAAACTCAACCTGTTGTGTAAGCCAAATCAGAAAGGAGCTCAGAACTCATCTGGGCCACTTTATGTTATCCACCTGAAATTGCTATCCCCATCTCCATGACACATTTTTCTCATGCAAATAACTCCCAAAGAAACAGAGTTTTGCAAATCATGTCTTTCTTTACCACCCAGACTGCTGTTGAGTATGCAGCATACTCCATTAGTGCTTGTCTTCTGTTAATAAAGACCCAGAAATTTTTCTCCAATCCTAATACCAAGAATAAATATGTTTCTTCTTGGAAGTCTATTTTTTTCTATCTTCTGAATACTGTGAATTGTACAACATGATTACATCTCTTCAGTGATTGCTGGAAAGCTCAGAACAAAGTGTGTAGATTTTGATCCAAATTGGGTTAGAGCTAAAATCATTTTTAGCATTAGGTATGGAACTCAAAGCACCATTTGTGTGTGTGTGTGTGTGTGTGTGTGTGTGTGTGTGTGTCTGTGTGTGCACTAATATCATCTCTGGATATTTTTTTCTTTATTTTATTCTAATCTCACCTATTTTAATGCTTTCTATTTTCTAGGTATAAAGATTAAAGGAATATATGGAAACATTTTTAAAATATGAGCAATCAATAAAGAAAAACAATTTTAAAATGTTAATAACAAAAAATTCATTTTTGCATCTCTCTTGCTTTACATGCATGTGTGCCTATGTATATGCACATATACATATAAAATAAATTTTTTGCATGTATTTTTATAAAGTATTTTGTCGAACTTAAAAATCAATCACTTTGTTTTCATATAGGACTACCTGGCATTCCATTTTATAAATGTGCTATAATTTATTTAAAGAGACTCTAACTTTGTCAGACATTTGAGTCTTTTCCAGATTTTTGCTGTTATAAACAACTGTGCCACACTCTCTTTATAACAACTCTTTGTGCACTTTATTCTTGAATATAACTCAGTAATTCTTAAGCATGGCTGTGCATCAAAATTATTCTGTCTAATAATCTCTTTACATCCTTTGAGACCAAATTTAAATTTTACCTTTTCTAGAAAGAATTTCTAAGGAAGCCTGTCATCTATCCTAGACAGAATTATTATAATTCCTAATATTTCCCCATAGATTTTTTATATATTCCTGAGGGTTGTTAAACTATTTTAGTATTGTATTAAAAGTGGCATTTAACCAAGAATGTACATCAGAATGCTGTAATTGTGAACTTAGAAAATACACACTGAGTTCTGCTTCCCCTAAAGATGCAAAGAACCTCAAGATAATGGAACTCCTGATCTGACAAGAAGGAAAAGCTGGATAACTTACAAACCAATACCTATTTTTAGGTTACTAGATTGGTGAGGTCCATTCCATGGCAACAAAATGAATGAAATTCCAAAGAGTGGCACCATTCCAAGGGAATATGGGCACATGACCTGCTTCACCTTTTCAAGAGCACAGGAGGAAGACGGGACCACTATAGAAACCAGTAAGAAGCAATAAGCTAAAATTTTAAGAAATTCCTAAAGGCCAAGTGTGCGCTAGTGTTTCCCTTTGGTGTAGCTGGGAGCGGAAGGCACAAGGGGAGTGTGTATCTATTTGCAAGCTCTTATCAAGAGCTTCCACCCAGTGCTCAAGATTGGGACAAGGCGGAAGACACCCCCCTTGGTAGCACAGGCATACAGGAGGTGATTGGCTGCCACTGGAGGAGTCAGGAAACACTGTTTGCTCCTCTAGACCCTTTTCTCAAATGAAAAAACATGAAACACTCCTGTTCCCATGGCCCAGGGAAAGATCCACTGCTTCTGTGCAAGGAGAAGTAAAAACTGCTAAAGCACAGGAAATCCTCATAGGACTGTGATCCTACAAGGAATACAAAGCAGAATTCTGCTACCTTTGAGGAGGGGACAGAAAAGTTTCTCCTTCCCCAAACCTACCATAGATATAAGAAAGAATTTGGCTGCCATGAAGAGGCTGAGCAAGAATGATTTTTTTAAAAACCTACATCCAAGACCCAGGAGCACAAGGTAGACCGGGAGAATCAAGAATTACCCTGTTTCCACTGCAAGGCTAGCTCCAGATCACAGTACATGGTCTATCATTGAGGAAAGGGGCAAAAGCATGGAAAGAGACCCTGTGTTCTGGAAGTATGCAGGAACTTCTGAAAGCTCAGAGAGAACTGGAACCCTGAGAAAACCCCTCCAGCACACTGGGTTCTAATTTAAGTAGTTGGTCACAGCAGCCCACTGCAAGAGGACTGTGAAGTCTGTGATGCACTGAAGGCATGATGGCAATGAGAAATCAAAACCCCTCTCACTCTCGAATAGACGGACTCAAATTCCCCTCCCATCCATCCCCACCCCCCAGCACATGCAGGCATGCATGCATACATGGACATACATGCACAAGGATAAAACCCAACTTGACTGAAAGACATACACTCATACCTTTCCCTGGCCATAAATACTATTTGCCTCAGTCTCTACTGATATTCTACATGTGAAATTTGGTACTGGGTAAAAGATTAGAACACACACACAAACACAGATATAAAAAATCAGACTCAGAGATAGTGGAGCTATCAGATGGTAATTTAATAATTGATACATTAAGGGATCTGGTAGAAAAATAGACAAAATCCACAGACCCTGGAGAATTTCAGCACAGAGATAATAGTCACATGAATATGCTAGAAACAAAATACATGGTATCCAAGACAAATCTCTTTGATGACTTATTCTGCCAATTGGATAGCACTGAGGGGAGAATAAGTAAATTTGAAGTTGGGTTAATAGAAATTAACCAAACTGAAACACAAGGAGAAAAAGAAACATAAAGAAAAAACAGAGATATTAGAATATTAGATTTCAAAAATATTAAAGAAATAATGGCCAAAATTTTTCCAAACTTTAAACAAAGGCAACAAACCACAAATCCATGAATTTTTAAGCAAATTGATCAGGATGAATACTAAACAAATCAAACTTAAATACATCACTCCCAAGCTCCTGGAAACCAGAAATAAAGAGTCAATCTTAAAGTCATCAAAGTAAAAGAAACATTACATAAAGAAAAGCAGTGGTACTAATTAATTCAGATTTCTCTTTGGAAACAATGTGTATTTGTTTCCTAGGTCTACCTTAACAAATTCCTGCACATTGTGTAATTTAAAACAGGAGAAATTTATTTTCTTACAGTTCTGGAGACTAAAAGTCTGAAATCAAGGTGTCAGCAGGGCCATGCCCACTTCCTTAGAAGGCTGTAGAGAAGAATCCTTCTTTGCTGCTCCTAGCTTCAAGTGATTGCTACAATCCTTGGCTTATAGCTGCATCACTCCAGTTTCTGCCCCTGGCTTCACATGGCTTCTTCCCTCTGTGTGCGCTTGTGTTTCTCCAAATCTCCCTCCCCTTATAAAGACATTGATAATTGGATTAACACTCACCCTAGTCAGGTATGACCTCATTTAACTGGTTTACATCTGCAAAGGTTAAGTGCTAGGTTTAGGACTTCCACATATCTTTTTGGGGGACACAATTCAACCCACAACAGATGTCCAAGAGGATTTTAATTAAATGAGTTTGTAATTAACACCTAGATATTGGGGGAATTAATTTGTTAAATCCCTAAATTTTGTTGAATTGGTTATGTAAGTATTACTATCTAACAGAATGTAGTCGGTTTCATGTAGAAAAACATTTTCCTTGTTTCATACAAGATATTTATTCATTATACCAAATAAAACCAAATGAAAAGTAGGCTAGACATTTGTGAATAAATCAGTGAAAGAAGGAAAGATTATTGGGAAAAAAAAAAACCCATTGTAATTTTGAATACTAATGTTTGAAGCCAATCAATCTCAACCTTTAGAATACTTATATTCTATTTTTGTCATTTTTATAATTTCATTGAATCATGTTTGTAACTTTAAATTTTCAGTTTGGAGATTGTTCTTTTTTTTTTTTTTTGATATGCTGTTTGCAAAGCATGTGTGTGTGTGTGTGTGTTTGTGTGTGTGTGTGCATGCACCTCTCTTAGTTGTATGAGTGGTGACTTTAAGGTTGAACTGTAAATATATAAAGCATGCATTGGAGAATTGATTCTTGTTTCTGGGCTTATGAGTAGCTAGTGTGACATTTGAAAAATGACCTTAATGAAGAGTTTTTCTTTTCTATGCCCTATAGTTGTATGTGACACCACAGCCCAAGGTGATGGTGTCTTCACTTCAATGCCACCTTTTGTCCCAGAGGCAATTTTTGCTTTAGTTACCCCAACTGACATTGGAACAGACCCAGTAATGTTTTATTCATGAAAGTAGATCTTATGAATATAGCTCCCAATACACCAGAGGGACAAAAATATCACTACGATTGCACCTAAACTAATCTGTAGTTATGTAACAAATTGACACATAAATTAAATTTTCACTGCTAATGCCTGCTTAACTCTGTAATCATACTTCAGTTTGGAATTCTGCTGAAGTAATTAGGTTAGCTTAGATTTGCTCATCAAAGATCACTGAAAGCGAGAAAGTATATGAACTTCAGTTTTTAAGTCACATGTTTCACACTTGGGGGAGATTTTAAGTGATATCCATAATTCTATGCCTATTCTTTTACATTTTATTGAATTTTAATCAGCTGCTGGATGCAGTTTTTTTTTCTTGAGAGCCTATTTATCCCATTGTGGGCATGTTCCCGTCTCCAACTCTCCGGCACTTTTTCTTTGCTCTTTATTGAGAAGTCATCCTTGTGCTGAAGAACTTTCTGTTTTCCATATGATTGATCTTCAGGTGGTAGGGGAGCCCTCATTGAAACAGTGGTTTTAAAAAAATTACACCCTTTCATCTTTAGTTTCATCTTCTGGAAGAAAGAAGAACTGAGCTATTTTACCAACTATTGTGAACTGTTCAAATTTCCTCTGGGGAGAAAAACCAGTTGCTTTCAAAGCTCTGAGGAGTATCAAAAAAATGCTCCTAGGCTAAATACAATAAGTAAAAGGCAATGTGGACTTTCAAAAGACTGCTCCAGGGGCATACGAGAAAGTTTTAGCCGGTGTGAGAATCACTGAAATGGAAATGTGGGGTTGGGGGGGGCAAAAAACAGATGAAATCAGAAAGAGTATCTATAAATTTAGCCTAAGTATAGGGATACCTACACTCATGGTCCTCATGAAATGAAACACTGAATGAAAATATGTGCAATCTCTTTTCAGAGTTTGTGATCTTGCAAGTTAAAAATAGAATTTACTGATTCATGAATTAGATTTATTAATATGGACTTGTTCTTACATTTGCTCTTTAATTGACTCTTTACAGGTCATTATTTTTTACAACAGGCTCCTACCTTATCTTCTGGATTCTGGACTCACCACTTTAAATCTATTTTGTGAGCATGCTCACACACACACATACACACACACACACAATTAAATACTGAAGACATTTTTTGTTCTCGAGGGGGACTTCAATCACCACCTTCTGAGAGTTGTCCTTGTGTAGCTCTTTTTCCTCATTGGATTGGGTTTGTTCTGTGTAACCAACAGTGTGTAACAGAAGTGATAGTGTGCTGTTTGTGAGATTAGATATTAAAAGACTACTGTTTCCTTCCTGGATGTACTCTTGTTCCTTACCTCCCTCCATCTCATCATTCTCTCTCTCTGTATCTTTGTCTCTCTCTCTCTCTCTCTCTTTCTCTTTCTCTTTCTCTATCTTACTCACTCCTTCCTCTGGGGGAAGTCAGCTACTACATAGTAAACACACTAGGCAGGCTATGGGGAAGTCCTCCTATCAAAGTTACGGAGATCTCTCAACAACCTGAGATAGCTTGGAAGAAGATCCTTCAACCCCAGACAAGCTTTGGGATAAGACTGCAACCCCAGCTTCCGGCTTGGCTGCAGCCTAAGGCACCTGAGCCAGAATGATCCAGCTAAGTCCCTTGCAGATTCCTCACCCACAAAAATGCTGAGATGACACATATGTATTGCTTTAAGCAGCTCAGTTTTGGATAATTTATAATATATGACTAATATGGATTTCTTTTTTTAAAAAACCTAAAAACCTATTTTCAACTTCCTTAATGTTAAAATTCTCTGCCTACTGTCATGCTCATTCACATTTTTGTCTGTCTATTCTACCTTATTATTCACCCCAGATGAGTTCTATATACTTGCCTAGCCAGAATACATTTTTTTTTCGTCTGCTTATGCCTTCATCCCCATTAATTTTATTCATATTCTTCCTTCCAGGCAAAAATACCTATTCCTTTCATTTTACCTTACTACTTAATGTCTATTCATTAAATCAGCATACTTCTTGAATTCTTCTAGGACTAACCCAGAGCACTGTAACTACTTTCTTGTTTCACTCCATAGCAGTTAAAAATTACAGTATATAGTTAGCCTTTAGACCATATTTTATGCTGGTCATTAAAAATTCCTCAGAGGCAATTCTATAACACATGTTGGTTGACTGCACTGCATGCTTAACTTAATCAGAATAAGGAAAGAGCAATTCTTGTTTCCATTAAAATTAAAATACATGCATAGGAATATATATATATGCACACATACATACATATGGTAATAGTTTTTATCATAAAGTGTTTTCACTGTAGTTTGCAATAAATAATTATGAGCTTCTACACCACACAATTCAATCCTTCAATTCAGGAATTTTTGCCCTCAATTTTGTATTTCCTCAGTCTTACACAGTGCCTGGCATAGATGAGCTACTCAATAGTGTTACTGAACTGGAGTGATTTGGTTTTTATTGTCATTTCTCTTCCTGTGTGTGTGTTAGTGAAGGTTGGTAATCATGTCAAATGACTGAAGGAAATGAAGCACATTAGGAGTGCACTTAATCTACAAAGTGGGTAATCAATACCTACAGAATGGAGAGTAAAATATGCTCTATATTAATATACCTGCCATTGGTTTTCCAAGGACAATTGCTTGATTTCGCGCATACCCTGGAGGTATGTGAGGCATTTCTGTACCTACCCTTTGACAAATAAAGAACATCAGGTGTTAAGTTGCACAATAATATTCACAAAACATCCATGCCAATACCTGAAAGAGTCAAAATAATACTCATTCTTTCAGGTGTGTTACTTCTTTCCTATGTTTCTGTTTCTACTAGAAATATGATTGGTGATATTCTTTTAGCAGCTTTTAAAATTCTTACTATGATATTCAAGGTCTTTCAAGTATGGATTATTTTCTACCGTCCCAGGTTTAGCTCTTTTGTGACACTAGACCAGTTTAGATTTAATTACATGCTTTACTAATAGGATTGCCAGCGTTAGCAAACAAAATGGGCAATTTGAAAACCCAGTAAAATTTGAATTTTAAATAAACCCAGGAAATCAAAAAATGATAATGCATTGACAATGATTGTCTTAGAACAAATAAAAGCTTTCCTTTCTTTACATTTTCATGGAAAAGGTATATTTTAGATAATTTAGAAATAAGAGAATATTATTGTCCTCCAAGAATCAACAGGTAAAATCAACACAGAGCAGAAAAATTTGGTTGACTATGAAATATCAACAATAAATATGGAATGCAGGAGTTGATAAAGAGTTTTCCATATTGTAATAATGTAATCTGTATTAACTCAGTAAAATGTTTGATTAGCTGGAAAACTTTTCACTGGTTCACTGTGACATAGCAGCTTTCACTTTTATTTGTTGCTCATCAAGAGTTAGGTGCACCTTTATCTGCCAATCTATTTATTGTACTAATATAATTTAGCAAAACGTCATACAATCCAATGAAACTTGTAAATGAGAGTTGTTATTTCTATGAAAACTAAAATATATGTTTCAAAACTTCATAAAGGCAAGTTGTAAAGAAACACTGCTGAATGTTGGATGTAGGATTCAAAACGAAAACTGTAAAAGATTGAGAAAACAACAGTGCCAACATAAAATTTCTCAATCATTTTATAGGCAGATTGCTTTAAATGTGTATGAGTTTTTGATTCACTTTAAATGAGACAAAGCTAGAAGATGGGTGAATGAATGTGTCTTTCCAGGTTTGGAGTTTAAGAAATGTTTACAGTAAATACATATGTTTTTATGCTATCATTTTAATTCAGTATTTTAAATTAGTGACAAACCACTGGTTCCTTTCACATCAAATAAGATATACAAAAGTTAAAATATTTATTAATATGTTAAACCTATTCAATAATATTAATGTTACCTGAAGAAAAAATAAACAATATGAAGAGAAGATCCTCAATGTTCATGGCAGAAGAAATTTTAATTTAATATACTTTGATTATTTCCATTGGCAAGTTTATTCTTCTATGAAAATCAGCCCTTAAAGTTTTACATGCTGTCTTAAGTAAGTAAGAACTTTTTATTAATTCATCTGAATTCACTTTCCTTTGATTATTTTTGTGAAGCAGTTGTTTATTTTGGTTTTTATTTGACTTGCTACCTAACCTATTTACCAAGACAGAGTGTGGCTAAGCAGATAATGTAGATTTTGTCTTTGGCTCTGATAACTCTTTGAAATATATTAGCCCTTGATCCTTTCAAAGAAGGAAGACAGTTTCTCCAGTTTCTCAGCCTATCTTAAATATTTGTTTCCCAACCCTTTCTATAAATAATACAAACATAATTTCTGGCAAGTTTCTGTAGTCTGGATGACTTTTATAGTGACACTTATAGTACCTTTCAATGTATAAGCATTCATATACACATTTTATTTCTCCTACTGTTTTATAAAGTGCTTGAAGGCAGAGATTTATGTCTTCTACTTTGTTTTATGCCTCATAAACACAGACAATTATCTGGCACATAGAAAGTTGTATGTTGAATGTATCTGAGTTAAACTGAACTAATAAACTTCTTGATGTTCAAAATCTAGTACCTCAGGCAGGAGGCGTTGCCCTATTCTTCAGCATAAATAGACAGCTACAGTTTGTTACTAAAGGGAAACTTCAGGAAAAGGACATCTATTTCTCTTTGGCATGCTGTAAAAATCTAACCTTCTGGTTCCACATCTCCCCCAACATGCTGTCCTATTAAAATGAAATATGTTTCTCTTTGGGTCCATGAACAAGCAACAAGCAAAGCAGCATCCTTAATTGTAAGACAAGGATGACTACTCTTCAGCCATCTTGGCCCCCATTCTCTTTTTCTCTACAGGACATTGTACAAGATTTGAAGACAGAATTGAAAGCAAATGGAAGAGGTAGAATGACTAAACTCTGCCAATTAGTTATTTTAGTTTCTATTGGTGAAATAATTTGTTGGTAAGGATTTCTTTATTTAAACTGGGCATAAAATCATAATTGTTCTTAATAAAAAAGGAGAATATATTAATATTAGAATATGGATATATTCAAAGAACTTTGCATAGCTACACCAGTAAACTCAGGTACAAAGCCTTCCTCTGTTCTCTACTCTTCTTTTCTGTCATCTGATGGTATGAAGCATGCCATAATGAGAAAATTATCCCAACATTTGCATGGCTTTCTTTCGGGAACTCTATTTCAGATAGCTTCCCTTCAGTTCAAGAGCTTTATATCCTCTCTCAGATTTAATTTAATGTCTTCTTAACTCTAGTCTCTCTTTTCTCACTTTTCCTTTTGCTTTACCTATTTTCTACCTCTAATTTCATCCTTGCTTTTAAATTCTAAAAGAATATCCTTTTGTAGAAATAGTAAATCTTTTTGTTTCTTTTGGGCTCAACTATTAATTTAATTTATTTTAAGTATTCTCACCTACTGCTTGATTTTTCTCTATAGCCAAACTAGGTATCTCAGATTTATTTCTTCTTCTTTATAAAAATTGTTATGCCTTTTCACTCATTAACTTCTATTTCAATTATAGGTAAAACTTGAATATACTCTCTTCTCCATATGATAGTTAATATAAGTTAATGTTGATTTTGTTATTTCCTGAGTCTAAAGTTCCCAACAAAGATGAGATTTGATTTGTACATATGAACAACTTGCTCTCTGATAGGGTAACACATAGAATTTTAAGATCGTTTAATTCTATATTTCCATCTGTATTTCTCTAACTATAGTATGCATCTGATTTCTATGGAAAAATCTGTTATTGTGCATATTTCTGAGTCCCAAAACAAAGGATCCTGATTCAATAGGTAGGTTTCAGGTGGAGCCTGGAAGCTGATATTCTTTAATAAATATCTTGGGTCATTTTGATGAATATATGCCATGACAAAGACTAATCATGCACCATGACAAAATTATTAGACTGAAAAGTCACATGCATTCAATGAGTATTAATCACAGTATTCTGTGAGATTATTTAGTTCATATAATATTTTCAGAGAGCCTTGGAAACATGGGGCAAGAATATGAAAATGAGAAGTCCAAGAAAGAGCAATCAGGAAAGGGAAAGAAATAAAAGGCATCCAAATAGGAAAAAGTGCTCAACATCACTAATCATCAGAGAAATGCAAATTAAAACCACCAAGAGATACTGTCGTACACCAGGCAGAATGGCTATGATAAAAAAAGACAAAAAAAAAAAAAAAAAAAACAGCAGATGCTGGTGGGGCTGTGGAGAAAAGGGAATGCTTATACACTGTTTTTGGAGATACAAATTAGTTCAGCTACTCTGGAAAGCAGTTTGGAGATTTCTTATCTCACTTAAAACAGAGCTATCATTCAGCCCAACAATCCCATTATTGGGATTATACCCCCCAAAAATAGATCATTATACCACAAAGACACTACATGCATTTGCTGGTTCATTGCCATGCTATTTGCAAAACAAAAGACATGAAATCAACCTAGGTGCTCATCAATGGTAGACTGGACAAAGACAATGTGATACATATACACCATGGAACACTACGCAGCCATAAAAAGAATGAAATAATGTCCTTTGCAGCAACATGGATGGAGCTGGAGGCCATAATCTTAAGCAAATTAACAAAGGAATAGAAAACCAAATACTGCATCTTCTCACTTATAAATGAGAACTAACATTGAGCACACATGGACATAAATGTGGGAACAATAAACACTGGAGTCTACAAGTGGGGGGTTGTTGAAAACTATGGGGTACTATGCTTACTACCTGGGTACAATATATGTATGTAACAAACTTGCACATATAACCTCTGTATCTAAAAGAAAAGTTGAAATTTCAGAAAAGATTGTGAAAAAGGCGAATTTATTCATATAACCATTTGAGGAGCATTATTGGGTGTCTGTAATATTCTAGGCCTTGGGGACAATTTAAAAGAGGCAAAAACCCCTGCCCTCATGGACGTTTAGTAAAGCAATAGACTATGAACAAGGTAAATTGCTAAAATATATAACATATTAGATATAAATTTAAAAGAGATTTTAAAAAACAGGGAGAACAAATCAAGTGGTAGGAATTGAAATTTTAGGTTAGGTGGCTAAGGAAAGGTTGCCTGGGAAAGTGACTTGAGCATTAACATTGAAAAAAGTAAGCTTATCTCTTACAATCCAGGAATCATATTCCAAATACATAGTAAAAAATATGACCTGGGTAAGCACAGAGCTGTCTGACCAATCAAGATAGAGGCTGTTTTCATCTCATCCTTTCTCTGACCTTCTCCCACCTCTTCTAAAACCAGGAACTCTCATTTTGTCAGGTTTCTTTAGTCACAAGAAAAAGATTCCAATGAAGTGAGCATCACGTAATTCACAGAATGAAAGAGAAGCCACATCTACAGAGCAAGGCTCAGAAATAGGCCAAGAACGAGAGGACTGGAGATCATTTGACTCTCTTATCAGAGCCCTGCCTCTTGTAGAAATAAATTGAATCATTATTTCCCAGTTTGTATGGCATTCATCTTCATATCCACAGTCTACAGAGAGACAGCCTGTCTGTGCTCTGGTCACGTGGCCCTTCTTTGGCTATACTGGCACACCACAAGGAAGCATTAGGCTGGAGGAACAGCTTAAGCTTTTGTAGAGGCAGGACCTCCAGAAATAGAATCCCATCCAGAATGTACACAATGCAGGCAGCTAACGCTCACTACAGTCCTGATTTCTCCCAGCTCTGCAGGCTCCACATCAATATCTGCTAGCATCTGGTTTAATTTCCTTAGACCAACTTTTTTCTATTAGTATGTTTTATAAATTTTTTCTGTCCTAATGAACTGGCAAATATCATGAGTTATACATCAAATACCTACTCTTAGAATGAATCCCACTGAGAGAAATTGACTTAGGTTGGAAAATACATTTTCCTTTTCAGGATTTCTTTAGCTGTTGAGCTGGGCTGGAAGGCTGCAGCTGGCTGAAGGACAGCTCCTGTGATTGACAGATAGGGAACAGAAGCCACTGGAAGAGGAGGAGCAAGAAAATTGGCACTAGTTGCCTACTTTAAGCTAAAAATTAGAAAAATAAATTAACAAGAACTTTCAAAATGTGTACATGATCTTTTTTTATTGACTTGAATACCTCATTTTTTAGAACTTTGTGCAGTTTGTTTTTGTAACAGTTTTCTGATCTCAGTGACCTCTTCTTTCTCTGCAGTCGACTTTGTGTAAAGCCTGATCCGGTTCCCACAGGAGCTTTTGCAGTAGTGGCATTTGCAGTAGGTGGCGACAGCATTTCTAAAAATTTCTGTCTGTGCTGGAAAATAAGACATAAGCATTGACATTTCTAATTTGAGAACAATTGTTCTTCATTAATTCTGTATTATAAATGCCACTTCTGGATTTGGTTTTCTTTGATTTTTTTTTCTGATCCATTCATTTCAATAATACTCCACTCTACAGAACCATCTCATCTTGATTTTTGGTTGTTTATGCTGGTATCTTTCCACAGACCCTTTTTTTATGATTGCATATTATTTAATTTATATGTAGGAAGTATGAGTTGTGGTATGCATTGTCCCTGCTTCGGGGTCACGGGTATGTGTTTTAGGCTTAAAAATGTTCATTTTTAATGCATTTATTCATAGTATTAGAATATAATGGTGGTGAATCTAGGCTGAAATATAACTATTCTTAGGAAATTCATATATATTTCAATTTGCTGACATTTGTAATCAAATAAGTAGTCTTTTTATTCGAACAAATGATTAGATAGAAATACTAAAATACAAAATATACAGTTATAAATTGGTTAATTTTGCCTTCCTATCTGAACACTGAGTCTTTCTGTTTGAAGTTGATGCCCATAGTCTCTGAAGGGGATGACAGGTGTTGGGAATTCTTGAAGTACTAATTTGTTGACTTTGGAGATTCTGGAGGAAATTTTCTCTCCCTAATCATTTTTGTTCTTATTCTCTCTGATAGCTGAGACCTGTGAGATTCTGACTTTCATCTCTAGCAGTGTGGACTACACAATCACTCTCTAGTGATTTGTTAAAGGCCAAATAATCTGAGCCTCACTGAGAATGTGGTGAATCATAATATCTGAGTCTTAGTTTATACATTTAAAAGAAAGCTCAGATGAATCTTATGTTCACTAAAGTGTTGAAACTAACAATAGTGCTCTTTCCCATAACTGATATTATTTAAAGACCAAATTCAGGTATTTTCTTCCTGTCTCTAAAATGTCTCTAAAACCTGTCATGAAAGCAATATTAAAAATAACCAACACATTGAGTCGTTGATTCAACATCAAGTCATTCTTGTTATTCCCTTCTTGTCCTTGGGTCTCTCCAGACAGTATCCATTATGCCTTATGCTGCCTAGTAACCTGGTCTCTGGAAGGTTTGAAATCAACCATTCAATTCCCGGGACTGCATTCCTCCTTACAACCTAGCTTCTAGATATCTTTCTATTTTTAATTCTTCAACCATGCTCAGGTTAACTTTGTTGGAACAAGATACTTCGAGATTTGGCCAGAATGCCATGTATTATAGAAAGCACTCTTCAATCTCAGGCTGAACCACTTGCTCCTCCTCTGAGCTCCCACCTGTTCATGGCACCAAATCAACTTTGTTCACATTCTGTTGCATTGCCAGTTAATGTTTCAAGTAGGCTTTCTCACTGGACAATGAATGGCTCTAGTGTGGACATCTGGTATGAATTCTTGCTTTCTTGGAGCCTAGGGACTACTTGGCACCCAGTAAGCACATCACAAAGACTTGTTGCACTAAAAGGAATTGAGGCAACTGGTTTCTGTGCCAGAGTCTAGTTATGAAGAAAGGTCTGATTCTTGCTGTGCTATTTTGCCATTTAATTCTAATCTGAGCTCTTTGATCATAACTTAACATATTGAATAATAAAAGAGTCTCGGGAACATTTTGTTCTCTGACTAGATAATATTTATTTTAATATTTCAAAGAATTGAGAGCTCCCATTTTCTTTAGATGTAATGAAAGTCCATGATTTAAAATAAGCTAATTATTGTCGAAGTCTAATTTTCGATTTGAGTGAAAGAAAATGAGACTTAAAAAAAATCTTATTCAAGCCTCTGGCATAACAATAGTAATTATTTTCTTTTCACTGATTAAGTTAGAGAGCACTGACATCTTTGGTCTGCAAATGAGTCTCAGGTGAGCACAATAGATTTGAAAACAATAATGTGATAATGGCTTTCAAAGCAAACAGACATCTGAGTTTTCTTAAACTCTTATAAGTTCACTATTCTGGAAATTCTGCATTTGGCTCTAGCCTAAAAATGTTATATGTAAATCACGTAAGACAAGTTGAAGTTAATTTTGCATATTTTTCTTCTTTAAAACATATCTATGCTTACGTGTGTTATCAAACTGAGGTCTTGGAAGATAGTCCTATAACTAAACGTTAGCAATGAAAAGAATGTAATTGCGAAACCATGCTAATTTCTTCTTTTTAAAAACTACCTAATGATTAACTATCTTACAAAGTATATTTTAATAATTAGACCTGCTAAAAATTTAAATTTAAATGTCTAATTTAGTGGAGTCTTCATATAATTCTGGATGGAGTAAAATTTCAGAGTTTCAAAGTTTCAGAGAAAAATTTGGCAAAGTGCATAAAAAGACAAATATACACATTCTTATAAATTCGTATCTATTGATTTATCCTAAAATGTGTTCAATGATGGGAAAAGGTTTTGATAAATACGTTTATTCCAGATCTTAACGATTGTTCCAACAAGAAAAAAAAATGAAAAGTTCAACAGTTGAGTAAGAGTCCCACTCAGTGAAGGGCTTGTGGTTAGTATTAGATTTCTTTTAATATCTCTTCTATCTTTTTGAAGATAGTTACGATGAATATTTATTTCCTTGGCAATCAAAAACAGGTAAAACAGCTTTACTATTTTATTTGAAAATATAATGAATTAACAGTTTATTGGAAGCAGCTTTTACTGAGTTTCTACTAAGCACTAAAAATGTCCATAAATCACTCTCTGAGGTGCTGTGTCTTGAGCAGTTGACTGATCTTTTAGAGTTAGCAATTGTAGTGACAGCATGAACCAAATCAATAAAGGTTTGCTGGACCTTATACCTAATACCAAGCTCTAAGATGTATTCATAAGTCAGAAAAACCTACTCTCCCAAGAAATTACAACTGTTAGCTACCTCCAAGTTGCCTTTTCATTGCACAATAAATCACACACATTCATTTTAATTATATATGTTCACCAGCTTGAAGAATGATAACTGTCAGTTTTGTCCATACTTGTTATGAAAGGCTATGTGTGAGACATAATAGAGAAATACATCTAATTATTACAACATTCTGTAAAAGGGAATAATTTTCTTTTTCCTGGCAATCACAAATGGGTCATGTACTATCTATGTCTCTCTGTCTGTCTCTATGTTTATCTATCAAGCTGCATATCTACTCATAAGAAAGGACTCTGATGGGAACTTTTAAAAGTCCTTAGAATCCAGAAACTATATTCAAGCAGAATTTGAAATGCAATCCTGATGTCCATTTTCCCACTCCCTTCAAAGATAGCACCTTGTATGGATTAAGAACATTATTTGTTTTCGCTCAACCTATTGATTTGTCCTCTCCTCAGTACCCCTCAACTTGGGTGATTCTTTCTCCACTGCTGCGGAACTGTTTTCACTCCTGCTTACTAGTCCCTCTAGTTTATTTAAACGTTTTTCTCCAGAATGATACGCCCCTGGAAAACAATCCAGTAAGGAGAAGGCCTGGGGTGGAACTCCTCTTTTCTTTGCACCAGGTTATGCAGAGAGGTACATGTTTCTTTATTTCCCTACTAAAGAGTTGAGTTAATTATAAAGGAGAATGCTGAAGTGTATTTAAGGTCAGGAATATCCTCTTGTATCCCCTTCCCACCCTCTAGTTTTGGATCTAGCATCCTTGGCTCTCCGGTTCAAACTCTTCTCACCAAAATGCCATCTATTTCAGGTTCATCTGTGCCAATCTCTAGCACCTCTCTCCCAAAATTGGTTGCCATTGGGAAGTAGCTCTCAGCCCAGAGAAGTGATCAAAACTGCAGGCCTTGGAACTCAAATATTTCTTTATTTTATTTAGCTGAGTCCATTTTTTTAAAAAAGAAGAAACCAACATTTCACAGTGAGATAAATTTTAGATAAAAAATCCAGGATAAAAATCTTGACTCTTCTAGAAAAGCCAGAATCTCAGACAGTAATTCACTAGCGTGGAGTTGGGGCTGGGTCATGTTGATAGAGCAGTTGCTTCACTCATTTGTTTGTCCATTCCCTGGAGGCATTTAGGTTTGAGATCTTTGCTAGGAATTCCTCCTCCCATTCATCTTCATTAAAGTTAGAACCATCCGGTTTGTACTGCTCCCTCTGCCTTCAGACCTGGTGGTCACGGTGAATTTTAGTTTATAGCACAAGTTCAAGAAAACATTGAAAGGAAAAGCAGGAAAAAAGGATGGCCAGTTTACCCCTAGTGAGTGAAACTACTAATACACACACACACACACACACACACACACAGAGACACACACACACTCCTAAAGGCTAAACTTAACATTCAAAAGCCTAAATAACAAAAAATTTCAGCAAGCCCCGTTATTTTCGTTTCTTTTCTTTTTCGTTTTGTTGCTTCCTGAAATAATGAAGCTGCTGTATTTCGATTCCAACCAAGCCTCCCTTAAGTTCTCTAGCCTCAGTCTCCTCTCAGCCTCAGGGCTGGAGCTACAAGAAGATAATTGTTCAGCTACTTCCATTCTTTTATAATACATGTAAAAATATTTTTAATACCACACAAAATAAAGAATATAAAGTAAGGATAAAAGAACAGATTCAGATATAAAATCCCATTTCTTCTCATTATTGAATTAGTAGAAAACCTTATATCTAAGTTTTCCTCTTGCCAGTTCACACAAATGCTTTTATAAGTGCCCCATCCTGCTCTTTCCTGAGGTTCATCTATGCTGGGATGTTATTAGCTTGGTGCAAAAGTAATTGCAGTTTTTGCCATTATTTTTAAACTTAATTTAATCACATTATGTTTAATGGCAAAACCACAATTACTTTAGCACCAACCTAGCAGCCTTTTATGCAAGGTCCTATTGCGTAACATGTGCTGTGGATGTGTTCTCACGCTGTGTTTGTGCCATTGTTGACACTTCCCTTTCAGCATCAGGACTCTGCTATTGTTAGGGAGGTTTGTTTTCTCCAACAGCCTTGACAAAACAATAGCTTGCTGCGTTCATTATTCATCTGGGAGAACTCCAGTTCTGTGTCTTGCAAATCTGAGAGTTCAGCCGTGTGTGTCCAGCACTTGTTTTTCTCTCTGTGCCCTGCACTGATGGAAAAGCATCCTCCACAGTCTCTAATGAAGAAGAGCAATGTCCTGGTGGGTACAAAGCAGACAGAAAAATATCATAGCGATTGTAGCTCCATTTAAGACCTTCAGTTAACCTCCTCATTAACCACCTCATGTTCACTATCAGGTGTGTTACAAAAGGAATCAGTCTTCCTAACTATGCTTTTAGAGTCATTAAAAAAACAAAACAAAACAAAAAAAAACTGTTCCTTGCTTGTATAAGGATTGCATTATCTTGATCTAAAATATTTTTTGAACCTGTTCAAAGAAGACTATGCTTTTGAACTGAATGTTTTGTCCTTCTGGCTCCCCTTACAAACTGAGAGAGGATTTTCAGAAAATAATAGAAAACAGAGGGCTAGGAAATAGGGCTGAAGATCAGGTAGTCAAAGGCAAAGACTTCAGAGGATCCAATGAATAAGAGACTCTGTAACAGTGTTAAGTGCTTAATCTTCCTTAAGACATTGAGGTCACAGGCACAAGAATCTATTGAAATAGTGGTAGAGGGCAGCAAATAAGTATCTTCATTGAAGAGGTGGCATGGAAGCTTATTGGGTTACAGAGAGGAAAACGGGTGCCATTGCACGGGAGCCTGAGAGGCAAGTGTTACAAGTTCTTAGCAATGACCCAGAAGCTGGAAGCCTACAAAGAAGAAGCCTACAGAGACCTCAATGTCTTGGGTGCTAGCAAGAGAGTTGGAAATAAACTCTGAAACTGTGTGGTAGTAGCAAAGACTATAATCCTATTAGGAAGAAATCTAGGCACCTATTCAACCTAGAGTGCAAAAATATGGCAGCTAGAAGACCTACATTTGGGAACACATAAAAGCCCTTTGGAAAAGCCACAGCTTGGGCAGTGTTTGATCCAGGTAGAGCTTTCCATGAGTCTGGTAGCAAAGGATGTCATGGTGTGATACAGAAGACAGATGTAGTTTTGTGCTATATTTTCAGGCTGGTAGAGATTAGCAAAACATAGGCTACCACAATAAAATGATAGCATGATTTAGCATAAATATAATGAAAAATGTCCCCCTGTTTTATGTTCTGTAGAAACAAAAGGTTTACGTTAATATTAATCCTTTAATTTTATTAGTTTACAGTCTCCCTCTAGCTGTTTCAGAATTTAGTTTCTTTTCTCAGAGTTTTCTTCAATTGTATTTAGGAAAACCTCTTAAGTTTTCTTTTTAGAAGCCAAGGAAAATAAGGAACTTTCTGGAAATAATTGACTAAAGCCACCATACTAGTTCCTCTATGAGTAAGCTGTTCAGCCAGGTAGAATGACATTCCTATGATTCCACTGAGCAAAGCATTTCTCTAGAGATAGCTACCGAGATGTTTCAGACTGGCAAAGTTCTATGACAAGCTATGGTTGGATGGAGGGAATGACCCACTGCTTGACTCGGACTTAAATGTTCTTATTTAGACTCTAGAAAGTAGCAGTTCTAAGTCTATGTGTTTCCATTCCCTTGTTCAACAAATCCTGTAGTTTTATTCAATATTATTTTTTCCTATATGAGATCAGAACAAGTTCTCTAGGATTAAAAGAAAAACAAAATAAAAATAAATCAGTTGTTCCCCCTTGCAATCACCTTTTTAGTGTACCTAAGCATAAAATGAGAATAATAACAATATCATCATCAACAAACACCTCTACTCTCCCTGACAAAAACATATATTAATTAAAGAAGACTAAAACAAAACAAAATATAAAAGAGAAACACTGACCTTCTCCATTATAGCATAGAAAAATCTTAGGGTGAAATAGGGCCTTCATTTTCTCAAATTCAAACAGCTTCTGCTTAGACTCAATGAAACTCACCTTGGTTACCTAAAGTAGCTCATTTTAATGCTAATTTCTCTCATACTGTTTATACACTGAATTCATAAACTTAGTCTTCTTAGTCTGGTTTCCTTTATTTTGATTTCTTTTTTCCTGCTTTTCTTATCTCACTGTGACATTCTCCTCTTATTTGAAGTTTCTTCTTTATCAATTTCTATGTATTACTTTCTGTAACATGCACTTGAGAACAACTTTAATACTTGAAGTTACTGTGTGTGGAGAAAATTGAAGATTTCTTACAATGAAAAGGGAAAGACTGGGAAACACAGGCAAAACATAAAGAATTCTAGAGTGTTTATTTTTTCTCATAATAAAGTTCATATTAATAAAAATATCTGGATTAAATGGCACGGCTTTTGTGAACTTGATCTCCCATCAGCTTTTTATTGTTTTAAAATACATTCAGGATTCAAAGACTAGAGGGAAAGGCTGAGCTTGCCTAATCCTCATTTAAACATGTGCTACCTGACAGTGCCATGGTGTGGAAACATTGGGACAGACTCGCCCTTTTATCTTCCCATTTGAAAATAGTCACTAGGCCAGGCATAGTGGTTCACACCTATAATTCCGGCACTTTGGGAAGCAGAGGCTGGAAGATTGCTTGAGGTCAGGAGTTTGAGACTGGTGTGGTTAGCATAGTGAGACCCCCATTTCTGCAAAATAACTTTTTTAAAATGTTTGCTGAGTAAGGTGGCACATGTCTGTAGTCCCAGCTACTATGGAGGCTGAGGTGGGAGGACTGCTTGAGCCCCCGGTGTTTGAGGCTGCAGTGAGCTGTAATCATACCCCTGTACTGTACTCCCGCTTGAGTGACATAGCGAGACCTTGTCTTAAAAAAAAAAAAAAAAAAAAAAGGAAAGAAATGGTCGTTACTCAAAGAAGAAAATTGAGTAATAATATAAGAAAGATTTGGTACTGAATGGCTAATAAGTGACAAATGTTCACTAAAAATGTAATTTTAATTGTACTTTATGGTAGAAAATATAAGACAACTATCAAATATATTATTAAACATTTAAAAAATTGATTCAATGTTCTGTCTTTAGAATCCTAGAGTTTATCCTCCATTTGCCTATATAAACTAAATAAAGCTTGTATGGCTATGATTAGACTAATGGAAACTTTAGCATAAACACCTATACATCTTTAACACTTCTCATTTTTTATATAAACTTCATAATAACTATTTTGATAGTTGTAATAGTTTATCAAATAGGTAAGATATAATTTGGTTATAATCCACTGCCTCAGCCCAGGCTCACAATATCAAACACAGGCTAATATTTATTTATTTTGTCGACATAGGTAATAGTATAGTAATTATTTTTATTTATATAGTCCTTTTGCTACTTTTAGATTATAAGATAATTTGCCACAAGAGAAATTACAGTGTTAAATGTCATAAACATGTTAAATCTTGATCAGTATTGGTACATTAATTTCTAAACGCAGTCAACATTTCTAAAATTGTTTTGAGTAAGGCAGTGCAAAAATAAGGTTGGTAAAATGGCTGAAACTTCAATTAAAAGACTAGATATACTATGTATAGCTGTAGAGTGAGAAGCTGCTTGCCTTAAGCTCTACAGAGGGCTCAACAAGCTTCCACACACACACACACACATCCATTACACCACAAAGAAAAATAATCTGCATCTGATATATGGTATAGTTGTATGACAGTCTTGGCAGAAACCTAGCCTTAATGCTCATAAGTAATACCATGCTAGCACTTCATTACATATTATTGACTTTCACTCGTATTTGCTGCAAAAAAAAAAAAAACTATTCCAAAATCATTTGCAACTAAAAAAAGTATTCAATTTGCATGTTGGGAAAACTATAGAAAGTCACTGCATGAAATTAAGGCAACCTCTGAGTTTATGAGGCTGCTTATCACATTTAAAGTTGACAGTATGGTTCTTAGGAGGCAGCAGAATGATTACGCTAAAACACTGTAGGTAGTAAGAGAACTTAAATGCCAAAGATCATTTTACCCAAGAAAATAGGTAGACAGGGAGTAATGAAACTAAAGACTAGACTTCAAACTTTGGGCTTTATTCTTTCAGAGCAATTTCCCCTTTTTAAATATACAGAAAAATAAGTACTTAAAATAATTAATAGAATATTCTGTAAGTTATTCTATTATGCTAGAATTTCTCCATAGATATTCTTACATAGTATGTGATGCTTCTGACCAGGCAGCGTTTGTGCTTGTTCTAACCTTAGGCCCTAGGCTTCCATAAGACATTGTTGTCAGATCCTCTCTTACAATTTCTGAAGATACTATTAGAATGAATTGTTTCAGTCACTATTTTTCTTAAAATGGAACTACGTTACTGAAATATATTATTTTTTGGCCTGTATAAGGCACAATCCCATGACCCCATGTTCATAGAATGCATCTAACTAGTCTTTGTTATTTAGGGAGTTTGATGATACTTCTGATGTAATTGTAGAGGTGAACAAAATGTTCTATATTCTCAGTGTCACTAAAGCTTAAAATAGTTGAAGTTTTATGAAGCACTCAGTTTTCTGACAAGAACCCACTGAAGAGTCTCCTTAACGCATCTTCATATTAGATAGCTGGAGACCTTAAACACCAAGGCTACGTATGACTTGCCTTGGAGACATGATTTTAGTGTAGCAGGTACACTCCAAATTGAACCTATATTTTTGTAGAGGGATTGCCAATTCTTCAACAATATTCTCTGTCGTATTTAACTATATAGATGATTATTTTTGCCTAATGTAAAATCAAATGAACAGGTACCTAACTTTTTTCTTTTTCTTCTCTTTCTTCTGTTTTCTCACTCTTCAATTCTTTCTGCTTTTGTTAGTTGGTAATTTTTTAACTACCCTGGTGAGATTAAACTTGGGGCTAAGAATTATTTTTACTTCAATAGTTGGGATAAATAAATGCATAAATAAACACAGACACATTCATTTGTATATAGATGTTGAAAAATGGAAAGGATATAGACTGAAAAGGAAGAAAAAGAAACCAAAACTCAAATTTGCGGTCAACTCAAACTTGAGAAGACAAAATCTGATTTTGTTCCTGAAAAATAACTAGTTAAGAGATTGTTGAGATTTTTATACTTCCAGGAAAAGTATCTGGGATAGATTTTTACTTGCAAGGCAGTATAAACAATAGGTACAAATATATATGAAAAATTAAAATTATGTACCAAATAAAGAGGCTGGATAGTGCTAAAGTTAAAAATACGTGTTTTAGAGTTAAACTACTGTATTTGATACCAAGTTCCAACATTTGTTTAATTTTGTAGATCAGCCACCCAAGGTCTCTGTGTCTCAGTTTTCTCATCTGTAAACTGTATGTAATAATAGTACTTATTACATTGAATATTATGAGGACCAAACAAAGTAATAGATTAATCTCAAAATAATAGCTTATAAAACTCTTAGAAACATGTATGACACATAAAAATTTCTCACCACATGTTAGTTATTATTTCCAAAGTTGTAGAGTGACTCAAGGAGTAGAAATCCCTGTATCTTCACATTGTTTTCCCTCTATATGTGTTTGTGTCTTGATCTCCTCTTCTTAAAGGACACTCATCATATTGGATTAAAATTCACCTGAATAACCTCTTTTTAAACTACCTACCTCTTTAAACATCCTGTGCCCAAATGCACCCGCATTCTCAGGTTCTGAAGGCTAGGACTTCAACATATGAATGTGGGGGTTAACAGGGAACAATTCAGCCCATAGCAGTCTCCATGAATGATGAGATGTTACAGATGAGTACCTTAGGATTGGAACAGAATTGACCAAAAGAGTACATTCAAAGTGAGGCTCAGGGAGCCCCATGAGAATGTCAGTTTGATTAATGGCAGGAGGACAGCTTCTAAGGGATAGCTCAGCAGAGCTGTGGGGCCATATTCAGCAAATTATGTAGAGCTCTAAATTGTAGGTGTCTTCAGGAGACTCACCAAGAATAATTTTCAGAGACCTGCAATCCAGCATCTAGATTGGCCATGGGCATTAACCCATTCTGCAGGCATTAATGAAGAATATGGGGATGCCAAGACCTGAAATAAGTTTTAAAGTGTGGAAAATTTCTGAAATTTTTAAGGCAATATGCTTCAAAATAAATGGTAAAATTCACAAACTTTGTTAAAGCTAAAGTGGAATATAGAGCCCAGCTTAAGAATTTGCATCATCACAAAGGTATCTGGATAAAAGCTTGACTAGTTAAATTTAACACTGGTATAGTTTGAAGATATTGCAGGTTCAGTTCTAGACTAGCCCACTGTAATAAGCCAAATATCATAACAAAACAAGTCACTTGAACTTTTTGATTGTCCCATGCTTGTGAAAGATATAGTTATACGATACTGAAGTCTAATAAGTATGTAATAACATTATGTCTAAAAACCATACATGTATTAATTAAAAATAATTTGTTACTAAAATATTCTAAGAATGATCTGAGCATTCAGTGAGTCATAACCATTTTTACGGAGGAGGGTCTTGCTTCCATGCTGATGACTTATGACTGCTAAGGGTGGCGTTTGCTGAAGGTTGGGGTAACTGTGGCAATTTTTAAAAATAACAGCAATAAGATTTGTAGCAGTGACTCAATCTTCCTTTCATGAAAGATTTCTCCGTAGCATGTGATGGCTGTTTGTTAGAATTTTACCAACAGTAGAACTTCTTTTAAAATTAGAATCAATCCTCTCAAGTCTGCCACTGTCTTTTCAACTAAGTTGATGTAATATTCTAAATCCTTTGTTGTCATTTCAGCAATATTCACAGCATCTTTGCTAGAAGTAGATTGCATTTCCAGAAATCACTTTCTTTGCTTGTCCATAAGAAACAACTCCTCATCTATTAAAGTTTTATACTGAGATTATAGCAATTCAGTAACATTTTCAGGCTCCACTTCTAATTCTAGTTTTTTGGTGCTTTTCACCACATCTGCAGTTACTTTGTCTACTGAAGTCTCGAACTCTTCCAAGTCATCCATGATAGTTGGAATCAATTCCTTTCAAAATCCTGTTATTGCTGTTATTTTGACCACCTCCATGAATCAACTGTCTTTTCATTTTGTAAAAATAAAATGCTAATTTGATAGCATTGTGTAGGTGATAGTAAGCTTCTTGTGCATTTTAACATTAATATTCCCTATGCTATTCTGTAAAACGTGCTGTTTCTTACTTAAGAAAAGATCTGTAGTGTTTTCTGAATTTGCATTGTGATGTATTATAGCTTTTGTTTTATTAATATTCCAAGTAATAAAACCTCTTTAGTCTAATTAACCTTTTGTTCCTTCTGAAAGTTCTACAATTGCATTATCATTATTTTGTACAATTATTCATTAAATCATTAGTTTCTTTCTCTTCCTTCTTAAATGTAGCCATTATTTTTATGATTTAGAAATATTTTCCTCAAAATCTTTCCTCAAAATACTTAGATTTTCCTATTTATATATAGCAAAGCTTTATTAAATCAATTTTGATGGCTTTTTCTGGAATTTCATAATTTAAACATGAAAGGTACAGGGCCATGATGCTACCTTTCACATATGAGCCGAGATTTTTTTCTTAATTTAGACTGAGAAGTGCAACTTCTATAAACACTATTGATGTTTATGTGGAAATATTTTATTTAAACTGTGAATCAATGTCACAAACCACAGAAGATAAATGACAGAGACATTTGTTGCAAGACAACATCAGTGAATCATATAGCCACTGATGTGGTTCATTTCATGAAAGAATGAAAATAAGACAAAGTAAGAACACTTATTATTTCTGCATGGATAACATCTTGGACTTTTATTCTAACAGATAATGCTCTGCTCATATTTTCTCATAGTCAAAATATTGTCTGTATGAATGTCTCCTTCTGGATTAAAGCAGTAGTTGCTCTAGAAATCTTTTATTTTTTTAATTAAAAAAATATTTTTAGAAGAAAGAGAAAAAGAAAGAAAAAAAAGAATGAAAGAGAGAAAGAAAGAGGAAGAGAAAGGGGGAGAGAGAACAAGAATCTTGCTCTATTGCCCAGGCTAGATTACAATCTAAAAATAGGTATTAAAAACCTCTTTTATGCCAATAATTGTGCTTAACAAAGGAGACAGGAAAGAATAAGGGAAGAAAATAACAAACAGCCAACCAATATTCCATTTAAATCTGTGAAATGCTATGTAATAGCTGAAGAGTGATTTACTTCCAATTATGTGGTCATTTTTAGAATAGGTGTAATGTGATATTGAGAAAAATGTACGTTTTGTGCATTTGGGGTGGAGAATTCTGTAAATATTTATTAAGTTTACTCGTTACAGGTCTGAGTTCAAGTCATAGATGTCCTTGTTAATTTCCTATCTGTTAATCTGTCTAATGTTAACAATGTAATGTTAAAGTCTCCTGCTATTATTACGCGGGAGTCTAAGTCTCTTTGTAAGTCATTAAGAACTTGTCTTATGTATTTGGGTGCTCCTGTATTGGGTGCATATATACTAGGATCATTAGCTCTTCTTGTTGCACTGATCCTTTTACCATTATGTAATGTTCTTCTTTGTTTCTTTTAGTCTTTGTTACTATTAAAGTCTATTTTGTCAGAGACAAAAATTACAACACCTGTTTGTTTTTTTTTTTTTTCTCTCCATTTGATTGGTGAATCTTCCTCCATCTCTTTGTTTTGAGTCTTTGTGTGTCCTTGCATGTGAGATAGGTCTGGATACAACGTACAGATAGGTTTTGACTTTTTATTCAATTTGCCTGTCTGTTTCTTTTGATTGGGGCATTTAATCCATTTAAATTTAGGATTAATATTGATATATGTGAGTTTAATACTGTCATTTAATGCTAGCTGGCTGTGTTGTCCATTAGTTGTTATAGATTCTTCATTATGGTGATACTCTTTACCTTTTAGTAAGTTTTTGGGATGACTGATACTGGTTGTTCCTTTCTGTGTATAGTGCTTCTTTCAGAAGCTCTTGTAAAGCAGGCCTGGTGGTGATGAAATCTCTGAGTACTTGCTTGTTCGCAAAAAAATTTATTTTTCCTTCACTTATGAAGCTTAATTTGGCTGAATATGAGACTCTGGGTTGAAAGTTCTTTTCTTTAAGGATGTTGAATATTGACCCCCACTCTCTTCTAGATTGTAGGGTTTCTGCTGAGAGATCTGCTGTGAGTCTGATAGGCTTCCCTTTGTAGGTAACCTGACCTTTCTCTCTGGCTGCCTTTAGTATTTTCTACTTTATTTCAACCCTAGTGAATCTAATGATTATGTGTCTTGAGTTGCTCTTCTTGAGGAATATCTTTGTGGTGTTCTCTGTATTGCCTGGAGTTGAGTATTGTCCTGCCTTACTAGGTTAGGAAAGTTTTCCTGGATAATATCCTGAAGAATATTTTCCAGCTTGGATTCATTCTCTTCATCACATTCAGGTACATCTATCAAATGTAAATTAGGTCTTTTCACTTAGTCCCATATTTCTTGTAGACTTTGCTCATTCCTTTTTGCTATTTTTCCTCTAATCTTGTCTTCTCATTTCATTTCATTAAGTCGGTCTTCGACCTCTGATATCCTTTCTTCTGCTTGATCAATTCGACTGTTAAAACTTGTGCATACTTCGTGGAGTTCTCGTATTGTGTTTTTCAGCTCCATTAATTCACTCACATTCCTCTCTAAGTTGTCTATTCTCGTTAGCATTTCGTCAAACCTTTTTTCGAGATTCTTAGTTTCTTTACATTGAGTTAGAACATGTTCTTTTAGTTCACAGAAGTTTCTTATTATCCACCTTCTGAAGCCTAATTCTGTTAATTCATCACACTCGTTCTCCATCAGGCCTTGTTCCATTGCTGATGAGGAACTGTGATCCCCTGTAGAAGGAGAGGCATTCTGATTTTGGGTGTTCTCAGCCTTTTTACGCTGGTTTCTTCCCACCTTTGTGGATTTATCCACCTGTTGTCTTTGTAATTGCTGACTTTCAGACTGGGTCTCTGAGTGGATGTCCAACTTGTTGATTCCCAGTGCCGGAATCTATGTAATTTTCACTAGGGCAACCCACTTCGCCGGCTGAAACAGCGGCGTTGAGATTCGTGGTGCTTTTCTGCCTGGAAATCTCTGGTCTGGCTTCCCTCTTCAGTCTCTTTTTCAATCAGCTGAATGGGCGACTCTGCCTTCCCAGAGCTCCAAACATCGACCAAAAGGGCACCCAGTCCTGTTTACTCCACACCGAGAACCACCACGCCGGGGTGCTGGCAAAACAGCTGTGCCAGCCAAAAGAGTCGCGCTAGCGACCCGTGGGGCTCCTCCGCTGGGAATGTCCTGGTCTGTGGAAAACAAAAATTTGTCTGGAAGTGTGGTGTCCACTCGTTCTCTATGCTTTCACTGGGAGTTGCAATCCTGAGCTGCTAGTAATCGGCCATCTTAGATCTCTCTCTCTTATTTATTTATTTATTTATTTATTTGGAGATGGTGTCTCGTTCTGTCACCAGGCTGGAGTGCAGTGGCATGATCTTGGCTCACTGCAAACTCTGCCCCCCCGGGTTCAAGCAAGTCTCCTGCCTCAGCCTCCTGATAGCTGGGACAATAGGCACACACCACCACACCCAGCTAATTTTTCTGTTTTTAGTAGACACAGGGTTTCACCATGTTGGCCAGGATGGTCTCGATCTCTTGACCTCGTGATCCACCTGCTTTGGCCTCCCAAAGTGCTGGGATTACAGGTGTGAGCCACCGCACCTGGCTGCTTCTAGAAATATTTGAAACACTAGAGTAACTGGTCTAAAAAGCCAATGCTATACTGACTGGAAGGTATTTGCAAGTGGGATAGTTGTCCACGTGTGCAGAAATGGTTATATGAACCTTAGTTAGGCTTAGTGGACTCTGAAGAGCCTTCTGGGTTTAAGTTTCTGTTATTTGTCTAATACTCTCTTTGACATTTGGAAGAATTCTAACAATAAAAATTCTTATATTCAAGCCTTATGTCTTCCCTTTCCATGGACATTCTGCTTTGATGGCTAGGTGAAAGAGATAACTCCTTACAGCTGTTGATGAGTAGTGCAACAGAAAAATGATTTCTGATCCCACTCAAAATTTTGCAAAATGCAAACTGATAAATGTATGATCACTTCAGGAGGATTCAAAATGGCCACAATCACAGGCGCATTCTCTGCAGGATCTGCCTCCTTTTACAATCTGAAGCTGTGCAGTCATGTACTTGGAAGCATTCTCACCAGTCCCTTTTAAGGCAGAGAACTTAGGCTGAATATTTAATAGGAGTATCTGTAGAGTTGTAGTGAAGAATGTGGACATGAAGATAAATAATGGGAACTCTTATAAAATCGGGTCAATACATACATTTTTATATTGTGCAGTAGTGCATACATATTTACATCTGTTATGCTTTGTTACTTTTCCACACTTTACTCTTTTCCCCTTGTGCCTATATAGTAGTGACAGAGTTAATATTTGGTATGCACAGCTACATAATTATAAATGCTAAGCAATCTTTCTAGATTTATATGCTCTGCGCACAGAACAGCATAACAAATTAAAGATTATAAATCAATTTAGCTATCCAAAGTTGGAAACTTTTAAAAACGTATTTATTTTTAATAGTTTTTTTTCTGAACATTTGAATACTTTGCTTTTGATGCATGTTTTGTTGTTGTGGTTGTTTCTCCAGGAAATGTATGGAGGTATTCACAGGAAGTCAACATTTATTTGGGATCCAATTAATTTATTTTATTTTATTTTATTTTCCTTAGGGCACTGCCTGGAAATTCAATATAAATGTTTTTTAATGCACAAACATTACTTATCAACCTGTCAATCAAAGAATCTTTGAATAGAAGAATGTTAATTTAATTATCATTTGCACATATTAAAATTTTGTATAATTTTACCTTCCAGTAACACAAAGAGCAGAAATTAAGAGCCCATAAGTCAAAATATGACACTTGAAATCTTAATGTAATTATCTATGATGCAAACTTGTAGAAGAATTTCTGTCAAAAGATGCAGAAATCTATTTTTTAAAATAGATTCCTGCTTATTGCCACAGTACTTACAAGAAAAAAATGTATACTCAAAAATTGTATTGCTAATACGTAGTCTAATTGCCACAGTCCTTAATAGAAAAATGTATACTGAAATATAATTTTTGAAGTGCCAGAAATAGCCTTTTGAACACATTTTGGCTAGTCTATGTAAATCTCTAAATAAGATAGACCACTTTAAATACTTCTTATTTTCATAAATAAATTCTCAACCCCAACAATACAGATAAATTTTCTAATTAGAATTTGTGGTTTGTGAATATGAAGCAAATCATTTCATGTGTCAAAATGGCCAATTTTAGTCTCACACAATAAAGACAGATAATTTGTCCTATATTTAAGTAACATAATTTTGCTATAGATATTAAACTCTTTTTTGGTTTTTTATTTTTAATTTTTATGGATACATAGTAGGTGTATATATTTATGGGGTACATGAGATGTTTTCATACTGGCGTGCAATGTGAAATACATCATGGAGAATGAGGTATCCATCCCCTCAAGCATTTATCCTTTCAGTTACAAACGATTCAATTACACTCTAAGTTATTTTAAAATGTACAATTAAGTTAATATTAACTATAGTAACCCTATTGTGTTATCAAATAAAAGGTCTTACTCATTCCTCCTCATTTTTTGTACTCATTAACCATCCCTCCCTCCCCTCCAGCCTCACTCTACCCTTCCCAGCCTCTGGTAACCATTCTTCTACTCTCTATGTCCAATATTAAACTTCTTTAAAATTGAAGTGTTCAAATTATTAGCTCTTAAAAAATCAGTTTGTTGGGACACAGATTTAAAATTCAGGTGTGGACTGGAATATTCTAGAATAAAATATAGACTACATTGCACAAAATAATATTAGTAAGTGTGTTTTTTGAAACTTTTAGTTGCACTGTGTATGTATGTAGGTTCTACTTGCAATATAATATATATAGGTACAACATATGCATATAAGTATACACTTTTAACTGTGAACTATGAATAAAAGTGAAAAAGTTTGAATGCAATTATTCTAAAGTTCTATCTTTTTGGTATCGATATCCAACTATAATAGTTGCATAGTATTATTAGTTGTACTAATTTAAGTGAACTATTATTTACTAAGTAATAACTCTGCACCAAGTAACATGTGATGTCCACACTTTTATCTATTATTAGTCCCTATAATTGTGTGAGATGATGGTTAAAATTTTCCTTGTTACAAATTAAGAAAATAAAACACAAAACACAATTGATTAGAGCTTGGAAGTTTGCAACAAACACACTGACATCAGATTTTTTTATATTTGAGATTTTTAGGTCTTCAAAATATATTTTTTCAAATACTGAGGTCTGCGATTGAGTTCTGGAAATTTTGAGTTACACTTGGTATTTTTTACTGCAGTAATTATTTGGATATTTAATATGCTAATTGGTATGTTGAATAATCAAATGAAAAGAGATGAATACACTATGAATTTCTGAAACTTATTTTACCTTAG
This sequence comes from Cacajao melanocephalus, assembly GCA_963573385.1. NCBI lineage: Eukaryota > Metazoa > Chordata > Mammalia > Primates > Pitheciidae > Cacajao > Cacajao melanocephalus. The sequence goes on from CAUYLG010068200.1 coordinate 60,489, forward strand.
AAGCATTTAAAAATATTATTTCTTCGGAATATTTTTATTGGAACACACTGAGAAATGCTTAATTTAATCATGTCAATAGATGTAAATTAAAAGAGGCAAGGCCTTATAAAGTAAATTTGTATAATGTAATAATATGTGATAGTGTTTCCTTGAAATCAGACTAAATTCTAATTTTTCTGTGAGCAAGACTTTAAAAATACAAGTTTTTGATATTTTTCGAGCTCAAGAGTCAATTTAAGTGACATACTCTGGCCCATTTTCCTAGGGTATACACTTCAGTAAATTTAGAAATAGTAAATGCATAATGTTTACTTTCCCTTTAAAAAAATACAATGTAAATTAATCATTCCTATTTCTATTTTAAAAATAGTTTGCAGTGGACAATTACCAGACATTGCCTGCAACCTATGTTTCTTCAAGTCACTTCCTGTTGAAGCCACTCCTTCAGTACAAAAATACATGAACCATTACTATTTATTTTGTTCCATTTCCTTTCACAGATATTAGGAATGGGAGCCCATCTCAAATCTATTTAAGCTGATGTATGGATTTCCTAAGTGACCTGAATGAAGTAGTCCTTTCACCTACCACTTTACTTTTAACATTGTAACCTTTTTTCCTCCCACTGGTGGTTTAAAACTACACTAGAAATGATGATAAAAAAAGAAACAAAAAATTAAAAGAAGAAAACACAAATAAAAAAACAAATAAAATACACTAGAAGGCATCATCACAAGAGGTTCTGCTTTAATGGTTTGCAGTGTAGCTTTTAAATCTTTTTTTTTTTTTTTTAAGAAATGTCCTGTGTGTGCCAGAAATGGAGGACCACAGAAGGCTTTCTTACTTCTGCTGTGAACTAGCGAGGATTGACTCACTGACCAGGTTACTGAGATTGATACTCTTTACTCCTTTCAGCATTTTAAGTATTGTGTGTTGGGTCCTTTCGTATCTGCTCAAGGTTCCAATGCACTTCCTACAAGGCTTCCACGTGAGCCAGAGTTATCTTCAGTCCCATTTTTGTGTAGCATTGCCAAAGCTGTCTCTACCTGCAGGTGTGTTTAGTCGAGTGGCCTTCTGTTATCCAGAGTCCCTTCCTAATAAATCTCTCAGCCTAAAGAACAGGCAGGACCCTAGGGGGACATAAGGAGTTGAAGGTCTCTGATAGTGAACTACTGTTCTTTTTCCCACGGTAAGAAAACCCTTTTGTTCAGTCAGAGATCATGAGGCTTCACTATCCCTTCCTTGAAGTGATTTCACTCCTTTGTGGCCCACCCTGCTGACTGCCACCTGGGAGACCTGAATGGCTCATACTACAGACCTCCCTGGATATGCCTGCTTCTGTAATCTGCACAGAGATTAGTCTGCAGCACTGAAATACTAGAAAAATAGTGTCTGTTCTTAATGCAATATTGCTTCTATTCTCGCTACCACCACAGCAACACTGGTAAGCACTTTACGTAATTACATTTAAGCTTAACCACATACTTTTAAAATTGTTATGTGCCTTCTCCTTTTTTTAATAAGCCAAATGAGTGACAGAGGGGTTAAATCATTTTCTTAGAGTAACTCCAGCAAAGTTTGAACCTGGAGCAATGAGATTCTCGGGAAAGGTTAGCCTTGGTATAGACTGAAACTCATTTGGTCACTATGAATTGATACTTAGGATAGGGCTCAAACCACATGAGCTACCCTTATCTGTCTCTTTATTTTACAAGAACAGAGTTTTAATGTCTACTTACCAAGGCTGCAGTATTTGTCTCTATATAGTACAAAACAAAAATTAAATAGAACCTTTTTCTGCAATGGCAGGTTGTAGACCTGCTCAGAGAACAGAATGCCCTCTTGGGGCTGGGGAGCAGGGCAAGATTGGCCAGTGCAGGTCTAATTGACTAATCATTCACGTTGGTAGTATGAACAAAGGTGGAGGAAGCTCAACACAGATCTGAGAAAGAAGGGATTACGGGAGGGTTTGGCATTTTGGGGAGGGATTTAATTCTTACATGAGTCACTGAATAAAACACGGGGAGGGAGAGGCTAATTAAAGAGGAAGGGAAATGAATCAGTTTGGTGTTGCTGAGAAGAGGATTAGAAGATAAATGTGAAAAATCAAAAGGGGAAATAGTAGATTGAATTAGATAATCTTCTGATAAGGCTTTGCATTTGTTTTTTTCTAAAATTCTGAATTCACTTTCATTTACCAATATTTCAAATTAATCAAAATAAGTATTCTACTATTGTCAATGACGGAAAGGCAACACATTTACCTTGCATATATTTTCTGGACACTTACTGAACCAGGTGCTAGATCAAACTACACAGGAAAATAAAAAATTACCTCAGGTTGCTTAAAGTAAGGAAAAGAGAGAACTCATATACAAGCAGATACTAACCATATAACTCTGAGGCAATAAATAATTTATTTGTCATTGATCCTAAATGAACTACTATATAAAAAAATATACTCTGACAGGTACTGGCTTGAGAATAACAAACCACATTCTCTGAAAAGGCAATCTACAAACAACTTAGTTTGGTTAAACTAATTGAAGGAAACTAAAGATGTAGGTGGAATTTGCTCCTGATCTTCAAATGAATGTTATGTTTGAGGCCAGTAAATATCATTATTTAACTATAATAACACACATTGGCTAGAAACTTTATTAAATGGAAAGGTATACCACTAAAACACTCATGAAAAAGCTGAAGGGGTTCTATTAACATCCAGCAAAGTGAACTTAAAGACAAAGTATTATCAGAAGTAAGAGCCATTTTGTATGAAAAAATGGTCAGTTCATCAAGAAGACACAGCTTTCCTCAATGTGTTGGTATCTTTTAACAGAATATCAAAATAAATGAAGCAACAATTAACAGAAATACTTTCAATATAAACAAATCCACAAATAAAGTTAGAGATTTTAGCACTCCCCTCTCAGTCATTGACAGGACAATACACTAAAAATGGGTGTGGATATATATTCAGATAATGTTATCTACCAACTCAATCTGCTTGAATAAGCTTTCTCTTATGTGACAATAAGCACAACAAATCCAAAGCCTGCAAACTTTTGAAGAGCACATGTGCACATTCACCAACACATGTCACACGGCGGGTGTAAGGCAGCACGGCAAAGTTCTTCATCACTGGTTCTCGCTCCTTGTGAATTCACCTTGTGAATGTCTCAGGTTGCAAGTGTCCTCCTCTGCCAAGCCATCCACATGCGGAACAATGAGGAGAATGGCGTGCAGGGCTAAAGCACTGCACCTTTGCTTCCACACTCTGTTACTTTTCTCCATTGAATCAGGAATTTTATGTACATACCTTATTTGCCAGGTAGTTATTTTCCACCATGATTCCTTTCCTCCTGAATGTCTACTCTTTCCTTTATGACCAAATTTAAGTTTCAGGTTACTTTCCAACGTCTACAATCCACTCTTTTTTTATTTTGAACATTGTAAGCATATACTACGTATTATTATTTAACTCTTTCTTGCATTTATGCCTTATCTCCTCCACTGAATTAAAATTTTTGTGAGAGCAGATGTCACACTTTGCATTTCTTTGGAAATATTGCTAACTAATTGCTCAAATTGCTTGTTAAATGAACATGGCCAGTCAAAGTTGAATGCTACCTTTCGTAGTTTTATAGTTTCAACTTACTTGTGGATACATATTTGTAAGGTGTCTGGCACAAGGCCTACATATTTTACAAAGACACATATGCTACTAAAAGATGAATTGAGCTAATATTTAGATAAATTTTGTTGTGAAGGTAAGCATGCAATGGACAGGACAAGTGCGGTGGCTCATGCCTGTAATCCCAGCACTTTGGGAGGCTGAGGCAGGCGGATCCTTGAAGATCAGGAGTTCAAAACCAGCCTGGCCAACATGGTGAAATCCTGTCTCTACTAAAAATACAAAAATTAACCAGGCATGGTGGTGGGTGCCTGCCAGCTACTTGGGAAGATGAGGCAGGAGAATCATTTGAGCCCAGGAGGCAGAGGTTGCAGTGAGCAGAGATAGCACCAGTGCTCTCCAGCCTGAGCAACAGAGCAAGACTCTGTGTCAAAAACAAACAAACAACAACAACAAAAAAAAACATGCAATGGACAAAAGTCAAATGGGAACTGGAATCAGAGAGATAAGAATTTTAAAACACTCCCAAGGGAAACAATACTTTGAAATTGATATGGGAGAGTTCCCTTGACACGTTCGCGGGACTTGCGACAGGGGTGTGACTTGCTTACTCTGTCGCCACCACACTCAAACCCCTTGTAGGAAGGGGAGCACACAGATGAGTGGGTGCCGGGTCTGGGATGAGCACTCTTGGGCTCCAGCCCCATGACAGTGTCTAGGAGTGTGTTCTAATTAATGCTCTTTTAGCAGCTGCCATCTGTGGGCAGCTAAGTGTTACCCAGCTCAGCTGAGATTCAGGGTAACAGCCTTTAATACCCTGCCCTCTTGGTACCCGGGTTCTTGTCCCTGGTCCAGGAAGAATCAGGTAAAATGGACTTGAAGGATAGTGAATGCTGAGATTTTATTAAGCGGTGGAAGTGGCTCTCAGTGGAAGGGAAGCTGACAAGCACATGGTGTGGGTAGACAGTGATCTTTCCCTGAAGCTTGGCCATCTCTGCTGAGCTGCTTTCTGAAGTGTCATCTGAAGTTAAGCCGCATCTATCTGTAGTCTCCAAAGCTCAGTTGCTTCTTCTCTTGACATTCAGCTGCTTGTCTCTTTGCCAGCTGAGGTTTGGGGTTTATATGGGCAAAGGGTTGGGGAGGGGTAGAGTGGGCCAACAAAATAACATCTGGACGGGAAAGCAAGGGTAACTGTTCTCATTTAGAACCTCGGGTCCAGGCTTGAGGGTGGAGCCTTTGCCAGGGAAGCCACCCTCTGCTACCCAGTATCTCCCTGCCTCCTGTTCGTATCAAAATGATGTTTCAAATTTAGTTTTAAAATTGCCATTACTGATATGGGTCACCATTACATGTTTTTTAGGATTATGTTTCTGGTGGCTTCTACTCAGTGTCTGCAGGGAAAAAAAAACAAAAACAAACAAACAAAAACACTTAACTAGGATTCTGGGTTTTGAATTTTAATATCATCAGTGAATAAGAAATTGGGAGCGTTATGTCATCAAATTGAGATTTTTTTTTCTTTTTCACCTATAAAATGAGACATACTTATATCACCTAATGTACCTTATCAGTCTAAAATTCTATCTTAGTTTACATAAAAGCTTCACACATAAACTGTCATAGACCAATAGCAATGGTGTCACTTAGGAGCTTCTTGGAAACAAGGAATCTCATGTGAGACATTAGCTCAGACCGCATCTATATATTAAAATTAGAAAAGCAATGTTGCGGAGTATATAAGTTAAATTGCATCACAAAAACATAAATTGGATGCATATTTTTCTTTAAAATAAGAGAGTTAGTCATTAACGTCACCTATTATTATTTTTATTTTTTGCCCAGAAAGCTATATGTTAGCAGTCCATTATTTACTGAGTATATAATTCTCATCTTGAATTTTCCTTTCTCCTCTTGTACATGGGACGTATGGCATTTCAGTCCTCTAGTTTTCTATCTGTATTTGCCTATTTCAGACCTAGAAATTTTGGGGGAAAATTTACTCTTGATAGGGCAAAAACAGTACATGGACATGATTGTCTTTTATAGTTTCATACCAGCTAGGACTGTAGTCTCTATCTCTTCTGCACATTCTAAGTGAATAATAGACTAAATTATACTGACATTTCTTTCTGAAATGAACAAAATATTTGGTTTAATTAGTTTTTCCTGTTGCATTGCTTGACATTAGTTATAATTAATGTGTTAAACTGGATGTAACTGTTCAGAGTTTCTCAATAGACAACCATCTTGGAACTCTTCATTTTTCTTTTCCTCTAGGACAGATGGCTTTGTTAGTTACTTAATGTCATTGGTGATTTTCAGTATGTTATGTTAGTTCTCACCTTTATGGCATTGCCAATTTCTTTATGTCTTGCCAATTTCTAAAGGATGTGACTATATGATATTTAAAAAGTGAAATATTCAATCTAGTATTTCACTGTTAAAATTGATTATTTTAAATGAACTATTTATTTCATTGAATGAAACAGTAAACTGATTGATGGAATAATTTGACATTATATTAACATAGGCTTGTTAATTTCTCCTTTACCATTCTCACAAACTAAACTGAGAAAAGTATACTTTAGCCTGCCTCTACTAAAAATCTTCATCAATCTCAAGTTATTGATGTTTTCGTTGCTCTTCACTTTATATCACTTTGTTCCTGTATATCCAAGTGAGTTTGTTTTAACACATTTCTTTCTACTGCTAAGATCTTCCTTTTTCAACAAGTCTTTACTTCCATCAGTTCAAGTGCAAGTGAATCTATAACGAGGTGCATTAACATGTCATGGAAAGTTGTAAACATCTTAGCTTAGAAAGCAGAAATATTGATTTAGAGTTACTGTTCAGTATGCCTTCTCATAAAAACCAAAGGGCTAAAGAAGGTCAGTAAGCTACTGTCTTCAAATAATCCACATATATTGCATATTTCTGGATTCGACATGCATTTTTTTATTCTCCTTGAAAGTAAGTTGTAGTGTTCCCATTCTATCACGTACAGAAGGCCAAAGGCTCATTTCTTTGTTATTTCAATAGCTTTTGGGGTACAAGTAGTTTTTAGCCACATGGATAAATTCTATAGTGGTGGGTATTAGTCTGTTTTCACATTGCTGTAAAGATACTATCTGAGACTGGGTAATTTATAAACAAAAGAGCCTGAATTGACTCACAGTTCCACATGACAGGTGAGGCCTCTGGAAACTTGCAATCATGGCAGAAGTGGAGGTGAAACAGGAACCTTTTTCACAAGGCTGAAGGACAGGCAGAGATAGATATGTGGCACATATCAAATAACCAGATCTCGTGGAAATTCATTCACTATCACAGGAACAGAAAAGGGGAAATTTGCCCCCATGATCCACTCCATCAAGCCCCTCCCTTGACACATGGAAATTACAATTCAAGATGACATTTGGTTGGGGGCACAGAGACAAACCATATAATTCCACCCCCACAGACCTTCCCAAATTTCATACCGTTTCACAATTCAAAACCAATCATGCATTCTTAACAGTTTCCCAAAGTCTTAACTCATTCCAGCATTAATTTAAAAGCCCAAGTTGAAAGCCTCATCTGAGACAAGGCAAGTCCCTTCTGCCTATGAGCCTGTAAAATCAAAAGCAAGTTAGTTACTTCCAAGATACAATGGGGGTATAGACGTTGGGTAAATGTTCCCATTACAAATTTGGAAATTGGCCAAAACAAAGGGGTCACAGGTCCCATGCAAGTCCAAACCCCAATTGGGCATTCAGTAAATCTTAAAGCTCCCAAGTCTCCTTTGACCCCATGTCTCACATCCATGGCATAGTGATGCAAGAGGTGGCTCTTATGGCCTTAGGCAGCTCTGCCCCATGGTTCTCCAGGATACAACCCCTGTGGCTGCTTTCACAGGCTGACATTGAGTCCCTGTGGCTTTTCCAGGCATATGGTGCAAGCTATTGGTGGATCTATGTCTGTGGGGTCTGGAGGATAGGTCCTTTTTCTCAGTCTCCTAGGCAGTGCCCCAGTGGAGACTCTGTGTGAGGGTTCCAACTCCACATTTCCCTTCCACACTGCCCTAACAGAGGCTCTCCATGAGGGTTCTGCCTCTTCAGCAGACTTCTGTCTGGACATCCAGGCATTTCTTGGACATCTTCCTTTTTCAGGAGGTTTGGGACCCTCCACCTAGATTTCATTTCCTCTGAGATCCAGGCAGAGGTTCCCAAAGCTCCATTCTTGTCTTTTGTGTACGTGTACACCCAACACCATGTGGAAGCCACAAAGGCTTGGGGCTTGCACCCTCTGAAGCAATGGAAGAGCTGTACATTGTCCCCTTTTAGCCATGGCTGGAGTTGGAGCACCTGGGTTGCAGGGCACCAACTCCTGAAGCTGTACAGAGCAGTAGGGCCCTGAGCCAGGACCATGAAATCATTTTTCCCCCCTGGGTCTCTGGGTCTGTGATGGGAGGGACTGTCATAAAAACCTTTGACCAGAAATGAAGACATTTTCTCTATTGCCTTGGCTATTAACATTTGGTTCCTCTTTATTTATGCCAATTTCTGCAGCCCTCTTGAATTCCTCTATGGAAAATGGGATTTTCTTTTCTACCACAATGTCAGGCTGCAAATTTTTCAAACCTTTATGCTCTGCTTTCCTTTTAAATATAAGTTCTAATTTTAAGCCACCTCTTTGTGAATGCATATTACTGAATGCTTTCAGAATAAGCCAGGTCATTTCTTGAATGCTTTGCTACTTAGAAGTTTTTTTTTTCTGCCAGATACCCTAAATCATGTCTCTTACATTCAAAGTTCCACAGATTTTTAGGGGCAAAATGCCGCCAGTCTCTTTGCTAAAGCATAGCATGAGTGACTCTTACTCCAGTTTCCAATAAGTTCCTCATCTCCATCTGAGACCACCTCAGTCTGGACTTCATTGTCCATGTCACTATCAGCATTTTGGTTAAAGCCATTTTGCAAGTCTCTAAGAAGTTTCGAACTTTCCCACATCATCTTGTCTTCTTCTGAGCCCTCCAAACTGGTCCAATCTCTACCTGTTACCCAGTTCCAAAGTCCTTTCCACATTCTCAGGTTGTCGTTATAGCAGTATCCAACTCTTGATACCAATTTTCTATATTAGTCAGTTCTTACACTGCTATAAATATACTACCCAAGACTCAGTAATTTATAAAGAAAAGAGATTTAATTAACTCACAGTTTTATATGGCTGGTGTTTAGGCCTCGGGAAACTTATAATCATAGTGGAAGGCAAATGGAAAGCAAAGTATGTCTTACATGACGGCAGGAGAGAAAGAGCATACAGGGAAATCTGCCACTCTTAAAACTATCAGATCTTGTGAGAACTAACTCACTATTGGGAGAACAGCGAGGGGGAAATCTGCACCCATGATTCAGTTACTTCCTACCAGGTCCCTGCCTCAACACACAGGGATTAAAATTTGAGATGAGATTTGGGTGGGGACATAGAGGCAAACCATAACATGGTATATTCTGAGATTCTAGTGCACCTGTCACCTGAGTCATGCACACGGTACCCAATATGTAGTCTTTTATTCCTCTCCTTGTTGAGCCCCTAAAGTCTACTATATCCCTCTGTTTGTCTTTGAGTCCTCATAGCTTAGCTCCCATGGATAAAAGAGAACTTAACGGTGTTTGGTTTTCTATTCCTGAGTTACTTCACTTAGAATGATGGCCTCCAGCTGCATCCAAGTTACTGCAAAATACAATATTTGTTTCTTTTTATGGCTAGGTAGTATTTCATGGTGTATATATACCACATTGTCGGTGACCGGCACGTCTGCCAGGAGGCTCCCGGCCTGCGGGAGGCCTCACCCCAACTCGGAGATGTTCACAACCTGGAGGAGAGAGTGCGCAGAAGAAAAGACAGACAGACAGACAGACAGACAGACAGACAGACAGTGGGGTCTGGAGGACTACCCAGGCAAGGCCAGAACAGCGTGCCAGGATAGCGAGTTTATTGTGTGCATAAGCCT
>CAUYLG010068201.1:0-81665 GCA_963573385.1 Cacajao melanocephalus
AAAAAAAAAAAAAAAAAAAATTAGCCGTGCATGGTGGTAGGTGCCTGTATTCCCAGCTACTTGGGAGGTTGAGGCAGAAGAATCGCTTGAACCTGGGAGGCGGAGGTTGCAGTGAGCCAAGATCGTGCCATTGTATTCCAGCCTGGGTGTCAAGAGGGATACTCTGTCTCTTTAAAAAAAGTATTCTATTCTCCCTTTCCTTCTCCTCTTCCTCCTTTCTTTTCTTCCTTCTCCTTCCCCCTCTTCCCCCTTCCTCTCTTTCTTCTATCCCTTCCTCCTCCTTCTCCTCCTTTTTCCTTCATTTTCTTTTTCTTCCATGTCCTATTCTTGATCTTTTCTTTTGAGAGACAGCAAATCCAAGGTTTGAGAAGATGAAAGAACTTCCCTGGAACCACACAGTTGGGAAGTAGGGAGGCAGGAAGGAGGGATGGGAACAGGGCAGGAGTCCTTTGAGGATAGATCCTATGCCTGCCTCCCTGTCCCGACCCCGGAAAGCTGTGCTGACCAGGGCTGGGGAACGGGATGACTTTGAGGGGATTCCCTCTGAGGACACCACTGTGATTTGGCGATCCATGCCAGCCGCTGTCCGGGGTATTCTGGGGATGGGGAGAGCGAGGCGGCCACACGCCGAGGCCTCAGGACCGTCTCTTCAGTTTGTCAGGTGTGCCTACGTCATCATCCTCATGGCCATTTACTGGTGCACAGAAGTCATCCCTCTGGCTGTCACCTCTATCATGCCTGTCTTGCTTTTCCCACTCTTCCAGATTCTGGACTCCAAGCAGGTGAGCAGACCCAGGGGATCCTGGTGACTTCCTGGTTCTCCCCTTGCCTCTTTCTCTAGTGCCCCCTCTGAGCCATGCAGGCCTGGGGGTGACGGGAGAAGCCCCATTTGTGGATCCCCCCTGGCAGGGAAACACCACTGGAGCCTGCATCCCCACTCCAAGCTGTCCCTGAAGTCAGCATCTGGGGACTTGGGTGGCTCAAGGGTGTGGCAAGGGGCAGCCCTGATGCAGCCTCTGTGCTCTAGGTGTGTGTCCAGTACATGAAGGACACCAACATGCTGTTCCTGGGCGGCCTCATCGTGGCCGTGGCCGTGGAGCGCTGGAACCTGCACAAGAGGATCGCCCTGCGCACGCTCCTCTGGGTGGGGGCCAAGCCTGCACAGTAATTACGCCTTCTCTCTCTTGACATGTGGCTCTGCGTGGGCCCTAGGGCTGGAAGGGGGTAGAGGGTGGTACGGACCAGACCACCCACTGGTGAGGACTGGCCATGGGATTACCTGGGCTTGCTGGGTGAGGTATGTTACAGCTTTAGCTGGAGAGACCAGATGCCTGTGTGGTGGTGGCCCATGGTGAGCAGCAGTAGGTAAGGGTCCTCTGAATCCAGAGGAGGTGGGTCAGCAAGAGTCCTTGCAGGCTTGGAAGGCTTCCAGTGGGAGGCAGCTAGCTGCAGGGTTCCACAGGGAACAAATCGAATACAGGCTGGATCAAGCTGTGCCTGATGGGGGAGGGGAAGCAGACCAGAAGTGGCTCAACTACCCAGCTCATGGGGAAGTGGTAAGGTCCTCTCTCCAAGCTGGGGCATCTATTCCCCCTGCAAAGAAGCTTCTTATCTTCCCTAACATCACTCCGTATCCCAGCTTCTCTCTCCATTTCCAAGATCTCCCCTGCCAATCTAGCTGGCCATTTCCAGCTAAGCTATGGAGTCGATATAATCAATCATAATCATAATGGGTATGTTGAGTGTCTACACAGCCCCACGCATGATACCAGGAGCTTATTCATTGCCTCATTTAATTCTCACCACAACTCTGAGAGCTGAGTATTCTTACAGCCCACATTCTGTAGATGAGGCATTCCAGGCACAGAGGGAAAAAGTGATTTGCTCATGGTCACGTGGCGATTGGACCCGGCTTATCTGATAAGGCCTGTGTCCTCTCTAATCAGAAACTCAGGGCACGTCTTCCTTTTGAGGCAATGTGTCCCCTCAGTGATGGCACATCCTGGGCTCAGCCCCTCGAGAGTCAGCTGCTGGTCAGTTCACAGTAAATTCCTTCTGAGTCGCCCATGTGTCAGGGGTTGTGCCAGGCCCTGAGCATACACAGACTCTGGGCCACCCTGAAGGTGACCCATGCCTGGGGCTCCCTTGGTGCCTCAGACTCCCCTGAGCGGGGGACTTTGTGGCTCTCTGATCTCTGTTACCCATCCTGGCATTGATTCCTTCTAGTGATTGGTTTAGCATCAAATCGAAAGCCATTGTATTTTCCAGAAATGAGAGACCCCAAGAAAGTGGACCTCGGAGCCCTCAGAATTCCTGTTCTTGGCCCCATTGAGTGGCCAGCTTGGGAGGCCACTCCACTGGGTTTCATTCCGCAGCATGCTGGAGAGCTTCCCCTTCCAAACCCAAGTTCATCCATGATTCTCTCTCCTTCCTGCCGCTTGGCTCCTCTGAGCACGGTCTCCAGTTAGTCCAAGGCACTGCCTGTCCTAGGGGGTCACCTTGGTGCCTTGAAACATCATGTAGCAGCCTTGGTCCTTCTAAGATAACTCCATTCATGCAAACTCTCACCCTCCTCCTAGCCTGGGTCCCAGGCTTTGTTTTTATGGGTCCATAATGTCTACCTGTGTGGACACCAGCTTGGGTCCTGGTGGAGAACAGCTCCTAGGTCCCTTCTTTAGGCTGCTACCCCCGGGTGAACTAGGAACCCTGAAGAGGAGCCTGACTGCAGCAGGGCATGTAGACTGAGAACAGGCAAGCTTTTTTAAATTTTTGAGACGGAATCTTGCGCTGTTGCCCAGGCTGGAGTGCAATGGTGCGATCTTGGCTCACTGCAACCTCTGCCTCCCGGGTTCAAGCAATTCTCCTTCCTCAGCCTCCCGAATAGCTGTGATTATAGGTGCCTGCCACCATATCTGGCTTTTTTTTTTTTTTGTATTTTTTTTTAGTAGAGACGGGGTTTCACCACGTTAGCCAGGATGGTCTCGATCTCCTGACCTCATGATCCACCTGCCTAGGCCTCCCAAAGTGCTGGGATTACAGGCATGAGCCACCGTGCCCAGCCAGGCGAGCTCCTTCTGTCGTTAGCCTTGTACAGCTAGGGTGTGTGGAGCCACAGAGCAGAGTCAGGCCTGCCCTGCTCACAGCCTAAGGAGAGAGCAGACATTGAAACAGGCGCTTTGAACCCAGCACAATGATGATCAGAGTGGTGGGGAGGATTGAGAAGGGTGAGGCCAGCCCCACCTGGTGCACACTGAGAGGGTGGTCCCAGAGGAGGGACATTGTTTGGGCAGGCTCTGAGGGACCACAAGAAGTCTTCCTGAAAGGTGGCAGAGAAGGGAGCAGGGGTTATAAGCAAAGGGAGCCTATTTTCTGAATACTGTTTGTGTGATCAGATCCACTGCAGCGTGGAGGGGTCAAAGTGTATGTGCGGGAGAGATGGCGGGGGGTGGAGTGCCAGCTAGGAGAAAAGTCACACTTCACCCAAGCTCCCTCCCCAGCTCACCCTACACCTACTCTGCTTAGCCCTTCTGAACTTCTGAGAGGTGCGGCAGGGTTTAGGGTGGGTGGGGATTTCCTAGCCAGAAGTGGGAAGCTGGGACTGCCTGCACGTAGAGTGTTCCAGCATACCCTAGGGCAAGCTCCATATTGAGTTGGCACCGTCTGGATGCCTGGGCTTGCCCTGCTAGATGGTGGGGCAGGAGTGCCCCTTAGAACCACGACTGGATCTGAGGCCTCTTGGTAACCCCAGCAGCAAACACAGTAGACATCAGTAATGTATGTGGGAGAAGCAGGAGGGAGAGAAGAAGGGAGGAGGCAAAGGAGGGAAGGAGGGAGGGAGGGAGGGGAGGCCCTGAAACTGTCATCGAAAAGCCAGTCTTGAACTGGCCTCAACACCTGTGCAACCCCGCAGGGGTGGACCCCGTCCGCAGTTGCTCCCTGAGAAGTGTCGGGGGCTGGGGTGGGGATTCTCTGGCTTTCCTCCCTGCCGCTCCTCTGCAGGCTGATGCTGGGCTTTATGGGCGTCACGGCCTTCCTGTCCATGTGGATCAGCAACACGGCCACCACGGCCATGATGGTGCCCATTGTGGAGGCCGTGCTGCAGCAGATGGAAGCCACAAGTGCAGCCACCGAGGCCAGCCTGGGGGCCCTGGAGCTGGCGGACAAGGGCAAGGCCAACGAGCTGCCAGGTGAGCCCCTGGCGGCACTGCCAGGCTGCAACAGCAGCCTTCCCCTCCCTCTGTTGGCAAACGCTTTGGCCACCTCCTTCTCCCTGTCTGCTTCCTGGAGCCCTCCTTTAAATACGCATAGAGAAAACAACTAGAAGATGCTGTTGTCATCAGTTTTAGGAATGGGATTCTTGCATAAAAGTTGGATCCTTTAATAGAGCTTTGAAATCGATGTGTCCACTCGATTATTCATTTGGGCATCTTTCAAGCATTTACTGGGTGCCCCTCACTCCTTGCTATGCCTGCTCATCCTCAAGGAGCCCTTCTCTGACCTTCTTGTAGCTCAAATCCTTCCACTCTCTGCTCCCATGGATCTTGAGCTTGGTGCCCCATGCTTGCTTCCCTGCTAGATGCCAAGCTCAGGGAGGGCAAGTTAGCATTTGCCATGTTCCCTTACCATCCCCGGCCCGGTGCAGTAGACACAGGGTCTGTGGCTGATGGCCTCATTGCCAGACCCAGCGCAAGGTCCTGGGACTACAGAGAGGAATCGGGCACATCCCTGCTGACAGCTCCTATGGAGCCCAGTGGGGCAGCTAAATCAGCAGGGCTGGGATGTCCCAATCCTCAGGTCAGCAGCAGAGTCAGGAGCTGGGGCTGGGTGGGCAGCCCCCATAAGCAGCTTAGCTAACAGCGCTGTGCCCGCCACAGGGAACCAAGTGATTTTTGAAGGCCCTCCTCTGGGGCAGCAGGAGGACCGAGAGCGAAAGAGGATGTGCAAGGCCATGACCCTATGTGTTTGCTACGCGGCCAGCATTGGGGGTACCGCCACCCTGACTGGGACGGGACCCAACGTGGTGCTCCTGGGCCAGATGAATGAGTGAGTCCTTGGTCACATCTTCTGGGGACAACAAAGTGGGTACCAGGGCTGGAGGGACCTGCCCACCACTCTCTCCTCCTCCACAGGGTCCTGGAGCTCGAGGCAGCCAGATCTGGCCTGGGAGAGCCTGGCAGGGGTGGAAAGATGTGGCCCCTTCCAGCCTCTGTGTCCTGGCACCCCTGTGTCCACACAGAAGCCCTTAGAGAGGAGAGGGTGCTAATGCCAAGGAGCTAACACCCAAGTCCGCTTTCTGCTCTGATGCAAGTCCCACCATCTCCCCTGGGCTCAGGGCTTCTGGCTCAGAGAGTGACTGTGGATTGAACTCTGAGCTAAAGTCATGGTAGATGACAATGTACTCCTAGACACTGGGTCCTTGGTTGAAACTTGTAGAAAATAGACACCTCTAAAAAGACTCTCCACCACACCCTTGGATCACTCCCTGTGGTTGTTAATGGTGATGGTCCCATGATATCCGAGGCCTACAGATGCTATGAAGGGCTGGGATTGGGTCATTCACGGCCTCACTGCTTCCTTATAGTCCCACAAATTGCATTTGAGGTGGCAGGTCCCCTTGTGAGGTGTCAGCTGAACCACAAGATGGTTTGGGACTTTCCAGCCTTGGCCACAAAGGGACACAGGCCATGAGGACCCAATGTCTGCTGGGTGGGACTGGGATCACAAGAGGGAGAGAAACCTGGACCCTGCCACAGGGTATTCATGGTCTGTTGAGGGTGGCAAGATGCCAGGGGGTTCCAGGCACGTCTGGTAAATAAATGCATTAATTGAGGTATGTGCTAATTGCAGCGGGCAGGAATGAAAATAAGGTGGTGCCATCCAGTGCAGACAGGAGCCTGGACAGATGTGGGGAGGGCAATGGGCACAGGAGCTGGGAGGTGGAAAGGACAGGCCTGGAGCCTGGCTGGGCAGAAACTTGAGGTTCAACGACCCACTGGTTTTAATGTCAGGAGTGTTTTCTGTAATGATATCCTTACAGTTCTCTGGTAACTTTCTCTGGGAAGAGCAGCCTGTCTAGGCTGGGTGGGGAAAGCTCTGCATCTGCTTTGACACTCTTTGTTTTTTTTGAGAAAGAGTCTTGCTTTGTCGCCCAGGCTGGCATGCAGTGATGCGATGTCAGCTCACTGCAACCTCCGCCTCCCCGGTTCAAGCAATTCTCCTGCCTTGGCTTCCCAAGTAGCTGAGATTATAGGCATGTGCCACCACCCTAGGCTAATTTGTGTGTGTGTGTGTGTGTGTGTGTGTGTGTGTGTGTGTGTGTGTGTGTTTAGTAGAATCGGGGTTTCACCATATTGGCCAGGCTGGTCTTGAACTCTCCTGACCTTGTGATCCGCCTGCCTCGGCCTCCCAAAGTGCTGTGATTTCAGGCGTGAGCCACTGCACCTGGCCTGCTTTGATACTCTTGAGCTAAAGGAGACAGTCCCTGGGGCTAGCAGAGCCTGGGGAATGGGAGGCAGAACCTGCCGCAGAAGCGACCCTCCCCCAGCCTCTGCTCTGGGAAGCTTCTGAGATTTGCTTTGCCAAGGGTTGGGGAGGGCATCGTTTGCAGAAACCTACAGGGTGAAATTGCTAAGGTCTCTCTTCGGATCCCCAAAGCTATCAGCCAAATTACTTGCATATGTATACCAAGATGTATTTTTCTGGAGGGATGAGCCGTAGCGTTCATGAGACTCTTAGCAAGGCCTGGACACATAGAAGGGTCAGTGGGTCATTTCTTGGCCTTGTCTTGTGCTGTGGCCATGTTCTGAGGTTCCCACTCAGTTAGGGGATAATGCTTAGCAATGGACTTGGTGGCTAGACCTCAGGAGGATGTGGCCTCTACTCAGGCCCACCTCTCAGGGCCCAGCTGCTGGTCTGCCCCCACACACAGGGCCCGGCCCACTCCCCGCAGCTCAGCATCTGAGGTGGGGACCGGTGTCTCCTTTGCAGATTATTTCCTGACAGCAAGGACCTGGTGAACTTTGCCTCCTGGTTTGCATTTGCCTTTCCCAACATGCTGATAATGCTCCTGCTCTCCTGGCTGTGGCTCCAGTGTATTTACATGAGATTCAAGTAAGTTTGAGCTGCTCACAGCCTGATGATAAATGATGCCTAATTATGCCTCAAGGCTGCAGAAAAGCCTTCAGACTCCACAGACGGGTTTACACAGTCCTTCGTCTGGCCCTGACCTTTTTCCAGCCCCATCTCTCGCTAGTCTGCCCTCCTGTTCCTTCAACCCTGGGCTGCTGTCTGAGCTTCTGCACACATGATCTCCTCTTCCTGGAATGCCATTCTCTACCTTGCCACCTCAGCCTTCAAGGCCAGTGCAAATACTGCTTCCCTGAATTTCCCCCCACCCCTCATTCCATCTCTGAGCCGTCCCTGGTCATATCACAGCCCTATCCTTCAGTATCTGCATTCGGGTTCCAGTGACTTAGAATTCCTCCAGAGCCACTGTGATGCCGGGCACAGCTCCCGGCACCGCTCTGGCAGAGGGAGGAAGAGCGAGTGGGTTAAAGCAATTAAAGATAAGCTGGTCCCCATGTGCCTATTCACTATTACCGGATGAGCTTCCTCTTGCCTATGTGGGTCCATCAGGCAAGGTCACAGCAAACCTGTGACTCAGCTCTGAGCTAAGCACATATGCTCTGTGCCTCAATTCACAGGGATTTTAAGCCAAGTAAAACCAGAAGTGATGACGTCCAAATCAATCCAAACCTGGACCTTTACTGCATGCCTCTGATGTTCCCAGCAGTGTGCAGGTCCTGGAAAGTTTACCTTCCTGTTCCCAGCACACAGGCAAGTTCATCAGAGGCCACCTTTGATGGCAGCCAGACTTTGGACAGGAACCGTGACCAGTGGCTCACAAATATCTAAAAAAAGTTATTGTTATTTTAGAACACACACATTTATCTGTGGTGCAAAGGTGAACATGCCACACTAGGATAGAAAGTACTCAGCTCTGAGCTAAGTGAATATGCTCTATGCCTCAATCCACGGAGAACTCAAGCCAAGTAAAAACAGGGGAGTATGTGACCAGAGGGAAGAGACTGCAGAGCCGAGAGGTGAAAGTGCCCACAGAAACCTGTGATTTCATGAGGAAAATAGGGAATTTTCCTAAGTCTTCTTCTGAAGGAGGAACTGTTTTGAAAAATGCCATTAAAAAGTTGCTATACAGGCCGGGCATGGTGGCTCACACCTGTAATCCCAAAGTTTTGGGAGGCCAAGGCGGGCAGATTGCCTGAGTCAGGAGTTTGTAACCAGACTGGCTAACAAGGTGAAACCCCATCTCTACTAAAAATACAAAAATTAGCTGGGCGTGGTGGCCCACGCCTGTAGTCCCAGCACTTTGGGAGGCTGAGATGGGCAGATGGCCTGAGGTCAGGAGTTCAAGACCAGCCTGGCTAACATGGTGAATGAAACCCCATCTCTGCTAAAAATACAAAAATTAGCCAGGTGTGGTGGGACGTGCCTATAATCCCAGCTACTTGGGAGGCTGAGGCAGGAGAATTGCTTGAACATGGGAGGCGGAGGTTATAGTGAGCCAAGATCGTGCCTTTGCACTCCAGCCTGGGTGACAGAGCAAGACTGTATCCAAAAAAAAAAAAAAGTTGCTATACACATTCAAAACAGCTATAATAATGATAGTAAGAATAATAATTTTATTTTTTCAGGTGGTCTCACTCTGTTGCCCAGGCTGGAGTGCAGTGGTGTGATCTTGGCTCACTGCAACCTCCGCCTCTCAGGTTCAAGCGATTCTCCCTGCCTCAGCCTCCTGAGTAGCTGAACTAGCAGTCACCCACCACCAAGCCCAGCTAATTTTTGTATTTTTAAATAGAGATGGAGTTTTGTCATGTTGGCCAGGCTGGTCTTGAACTCATGACCTCAGATGATCTGCCCACTTCAGCCTCCCAAAGTGCTGGGATTATGTAAGCCACCTCGCCTGGCCTGAGCACTCTTAAACTTAATTAATTTTCACAACAACCTATGAGGTCGGCACTATTATTATTATTCCTAATTTACAGATAAGGCAACTGAGGCATGGAGAGGTGATGTGGTGTACACAGGATTGTGTCACAGGGAAGTAGGGAACTGAGACTTGAACCCAGGCACTTTGGCTCCACTGTATGGCATCCTCTCTTGGGGAGGCTGAGGGTTGCTGCCCTTAGTTGCCTCTAGACATAAGCAAGACCAGGTGTCAGAGCATTAGTTGCGGCCCAGGGGCTGCCCTAGAACCCTAAGGCCCACTGAGGAAGAGGAGGGAGATAGTGTGGCACTAGGACCACAAGGGCATCATCAGCTTCTTGTCTGGCCAGAGGTGGATGTCAGGCCCCTGGAGATTCACAGCCAAGAACCTGAAGCTGCAGTCCACCCAGCCTGGCGTGGCCTTCTTATTGACTGGCAGGGGAGCCTGGGAGTGTCTGCGGCAGGGGGCTTCTGAGCATGCTTGTGGTAGGGTGGGTATCTGCAGCCCAATCCCACCCCTTCCTGACAGCCACTCTAGTTTGGACGCCTGCAGTGTGGCTGGCCAGGGTAGCTCACAGGAGCTTTGTTTTGGTTCCAGATCTGGAAGGTAGAGGACAGCTTTTACATTCAGTTTGAATGATGGTAACAGCGCTGTGGCCCAGGCCATGTCCTACCACAAACTAGCACCTGGTGATCGCTGCTTGCCTTTGTGGCCTCATGGACCTCCCCTCCTGAGGCCAGGGAGCGTCTGTCTCCGCTGCAGGAAGCAGCTCCGCTGTCAGCTCTTGCTCCCACTTGAGTTCCTCATCGGAATGGTCGTGGAGAACAAGGTTAAGGTCTTGGCCTCTAGCCTAATCCAGAAAAACTACCTTGCTGAGGAGTCTAGTGTAGCCTCCTCGGCTATATCTAGCAAAGGGGGCCAGACCCTACTGCAGGACCACCGAGAACTATGTGGGATATTATTACTGGTTATACCTAACTGTCCCAACCAGGCTTACCTCCTGTAATGGGGATGAGGGTTTTGGGACCCCTGCCAGGGCAGAGGCACTCAAAGCTCAAGGATCTCTTCCCTCTTCTTGGCTCTGCAGCATATTCAGTCCAGGTTCACTGTGGGGCATCTTGGTGAAGGCAGAAGGACACTGCAGTCCCCGCCCCTGATCCCGACCTAGGTCCCTCACAGGCCAACTGGATCCATTTGCTTGCATCTCATGCCAGTCTGGTAGTCATCAGATGAAATTAACCCAGAGATGAGAGCAAAGCTGCTTAGCACAAGAGACTGAAGGCTTGGCGGTACCACTGTGAGCACCAGCATTGGACAGCTGCATATTCCATGCAGCCTCAGAGTCTGCAACTACTGTGGTGTTGGGGATGAGCTGCCAACACCAAATGCAGGCTCTGGATCCTGGGCCACTAGTAATAGCAAGGTCACCCCTTCTCCTGGAAACCTGAAGCCCTGGGCTGAGCCCCAGAGTCTCTAGAACGACAGGTAGCAACAGATGTGAGGTGCCTGGTAGAGCACAAACTTTACCAAGGGCATGATAGCAGAGAGGCTCCGTCTTACACCAGCAGAGTCATCCTCATGCCCAGTGTCTGGAGAATGTCCCTGGTGGGTAACCCTCAGGACATAGAGCCTTGCCCCCTTGCCCAGCAGGGAGATCCTGGCCAGCTGTGCAGACCCGAGATCCCATCAGCGTTGCCTCTTTTCTTGACCCCTGAGCACCCCAGAAAGCCGTGTCCTGATGTTCTGGTGTCCCCATGCTCCAGGCCAAGGCACCATCACACCAACACTTGACCCACAATCTCCAAGGCTGTTCACATCCAGCACTGGCTTCAGGAATGAGCGTCTATCCCACCAACCCCTGCCCTCCTAGGATTATGTCTTAGGGCTCCCTGAAGGGCTCTCCCAAGGGACGGCTCTCCAAGGATGACACTCTTGGCCTTGCCCACCCCTTCAAATCAACAGTGGCTGGAACTGGAATGTGTGAATGCAATCTTCAGAAACTGGGGCCCCTGTGCCTGCCTTAGTCCCATGCACAGGGGCCCCAGTTATCCCCTCTCCACAGCTGAGCTACCCTCTGCACCTCCTCCAAGAACCTCCTCTCCTCTCTGCCTCCTCATACCAACACCACCTTAGGGGAGGCCCTGCAGGACGCCCTGGGCAATGGACACTGGTCCTAAGGAGGCCCATCCAGGATGGAGGTGCCCATCCTGGGCTGGCTTCCTTCCTGCCCTAGCCATGCCTGCTGCTAGCCCCAGGGCCTCCTGAATCCCTCATCCTGCACCTCCTGCACATCCTTGCTCTTGGGAACGCAAGGACCCATTCTGCTCCGTACCAGCCCTGTCTGCCAGGATTCATACTCACTCCCTGTGTCTTACTGAGCCACCTTGGTGATGGGGGTTGGCATCCCAACACCATCAAAGCTCCAGGCTGAGGTGGAAGGAAGAAGACTTGGGAAGGATGTGAGGGAGCCCTGGTCCCACCTTGAGCAGGCTCTGGGACTTCTTATGGCCTTTCCCCAAGTGACCCTGGAGCAGCCAGTCTCCAGGTGACTGGGCACCTGCCAAGACCCTCCAGCCTCTCTACAGAGACTTTTCCCTACTACATTCTGGGAAGGAAGAACAGGAGAGGGAAAGAGGCAGGAAGGGCCTTTCTCCAGGCCCCACAGCAGGCAAGGGCAGCATTATGTGTCTTTCTGCCACACTCCGCTGTAGAACGTTTATGCTCCATCTGACCAGTACGTGAGCCAACCAGTCTGCTCTGCCCTTCTCTCATCTTTGCATTCTCCAGTTTTAAAAAGTCCTGGGGCTGTGGGCTAGAGAGGAGAAATAATGAGACGGCTGCTCTCAAGATGCTGCAGGAGGAGTACAGGAAGCTGGGGCCCTTCTCCTTCGCGGAGGTCAACGTCCTGATCTGCTTCCTCCTGCTGATCGTCCTGTGGTTCTCCCGAGACCCCGGCTTCATGCCCGGCTGGCTGACTGTCGCCTGGGTGGAGGGTGAGACAAAGTAAGTCTTTGATTCAATAGAAATCGCTGGCTTAAGGCTGGGCTCAGTGGCTCACGCCTGTAATCACAGCACTTTGGGAGGCCGAGGTAGGTGAATCACAAGGTCAGGAGATCGAGACCATCCTGGCTAACATGGTGAAACCCCATCTCTACTGAAAATACAAAAAAATTAGCCGGGCGTGGTGGCGCATGCCTGTAGTCCCAGCTACTCGGGAGGCTGAGGCAGGAGAATCGCTTGAACCTGGGAGGCAGAGGTTGCAGTGAGCTGAGATTGCACCACGGCACTCCAGCCTGGGTGACAGAGTGAGACTCCATCTCAAAAAACAAAACAAAAACAAAAACAGAAAAGAAAAAAGAAAAAGAAATTGCCGGCTTAGTGCCCTGGTGCCTAAATGCTGCAGTTCTTAGCTACAGGTGGCAAGAGGAATGTGGGCTAGGCACTCATGCTCGGCCAAGGTTTCTCTTTTTGGGAGTTGGGTTTCAGAGAGCACTCCGTTGGTTTCATGACTTATTTTTGTGTTTTGACCAAGGTTTACAATAAGACCCCAAATGTGTTTCTGTGGTATCCTCTCCTCCCTGAGTAAGCTGAGCAGAAAATACTCGGCCAGGCAGGGTGGCCAGAGCTGTGCTGAGAGAGATTTCCTGGGCTAGGATTAGGGCTCCCAGAGCTCTGGTTTCCAGATCTCTGCTCTGCCATCTTCCCTTTCTTGTCTTCACATCTGGTCAAATCCCTCCAAAGGCACACATCCAGGGAGCTTCATAGACAGAGACTTGGCAAAGTGGGTACATGTAGTCTCTCTCCTGGCTAAGATGCTGTCAGAATGGAAGAAAGGTTGAGAAACATGTACATCCTAGAAAAGATGAAAGATGTGGGCAGGGAGATGCTGCCTATGATGGCCATTTTGTTTTGAAGGTCGGCTTGGGTCAGCAGCAAAGTCCTTGTGGCCACTCTGGTGAACCCAAAATTCTAGAGAACCTGGTCAAGAAGAGGTCCTGAAATACACCTATGGAGAATGCATGCACCGAGAGAGGGAAGTAGGCTGCTTAGGGTCACCCAAAGTTGGTGGCCAAGAGTGTGGGCATCTTGATTTCCAGTCAGGAATAAGCCTACCACACCACTCTTGACCTTGACTTTTAGGGCTAAATGAGCCTGTTTCTTTGCATAGGAGCATTTAGACACAGAACTGCTGGTGTTGGAATGGGTTTGTTGAGTGACCGTCATTGCAGCAGCTAAGCTGTGCTTTTCCCCACCTAGGTATGCCTCTGATGCCACCGTGGCCATCTTTGTGGCCATCCTGCTATTCATTGTGCCTTCACAGAAGCCCAAGTTCAACTTCTGCCACCAAACTGAGGAAGGTAAGGCTCCTGTCCCGATCTTCCAGTCAGCAGGACTGGAGCCCAGGAAGCAAAGGATCACTATGGAACGCCCTGGGCTCTGCAGGGAGAAAATCCCATCATATCCAAGAGGATTAGCTACATAACAAAAGCCTGGGAGACAGTGGCTTTCAAGCCACCGGTGGTATTACTTCGTGCAAAATGTCTTCTCTTGCTTTTTAAACATTTCAAATTTTATTTATATTACAACAGGAACAGAAAATGTTTTAAATTTCCCATAACACCATCAGTAATTTTTT
Source organism: Cacajao melanocephalus (assembly GCA_963573385.1). Taxonomy (NCBI): domain Eukaryota; kingdom Metazoa; phylum Chordata; class Mammalia; order Primates; family Pitheciidae; genus Cacajao; species Cacajao melanocephalus. The sequence continues at coordinate 13,641 of CAUYLG010068201.1, forward strand.
GTTTTCTCCCTTCCTCCCAGTCTTTGCTAATATGCATGTATATTACATTATAATCAAAACACACACAGTTTGAATCCTATTTCTTTGTTGTTTCTTCTTCTGCTTTTGATTGACAGTACACTATAAATATTTCTCACTACTGCTATGGTCCTTAAATATATTTTCTCTAATAATGGTATTACATTGCATAGAGGGGTTATAATTGTTCTCCTGTTACAGAATATTTTGGCTGTTTTGAATTTTTTATTTTCAGAAATTAATGTTTTCTTGTTATAGCTTTTCCTTTGAGGGTATTTCTTCTTTAGGATAAACTTCTGGGAGTAATATTGCTGGGGCAATAAAATATAGTCTTAATGGCTCTTAAAATGTATGGCCAAATTGTTTTTCAAAAAGGTTGTACCAATTTCTGATGCTATTGGCAGTGTGTGTCATAGCTTGGCCACATCCTCACCAGCAATGTATATATATTAGTGTAAACTTTAGCTCATTTATAGGTAAGAGATGGTACCTTGTCCTTATTGGCTTAATTCCCCCTTGATATTAGATTTCTTTTGTCTTCTAATGCTGCTCTGGGGTGTGTGTGTGTATGTGTGTTTATTTTTCTTCTCAGAAAGGAAAACTCCATTTTATCCCCCTGCCCTGCTGGATTGGAAGGTCACCCAGGAGAAAGTGCCCTGGGGCATCGTGCTGCTACTAGGGGGCGGATTTGCTCTGGCTAAAGGATGTGAGGTAACTTCTCCAGTCACAGGCTGCCCAGAGCCCTCTTCTTCAACAAGAGGGTGACATTTCTCTACCGTTCCATCCCTGGGCTTGTGTGTTTCGTGCCTGTATCAAACTGCACAGTCCTTGAGAACAGGGACTCTGTCTTCTCATCTAGGAACTCTACACCACACATAGGGCCTGGAAGACAGAAAGTAACCTTTGAGTGATTGCAGGAGTGAGTGAATGAGTGACCCTGATTAGCCAAGAGGGGCAGAGGACACTGTCAGGTACCCTCTGGGGTTTGATAATAATGACCTCTGCTTTGATTTTTCTGAGGGAAATCTTTCTTTCAAGTCCTTGTCAATATTGTTTGCTACTACCTTTGGTTGTTCAGCTGGCTGAGCTCCTTATTAACATGGTAGCTACTTCAAAATTTTTCTTCAGCTAAGTATGTAGCAGCATAGGAGGAGAGGAACATTTTGGAAAATACACAAAAATATAACTTTCTCTACTTCCCTCCTTCCCTCCTAGGGAAGAAATGAGCCAGAGGGAGGGATGAGCCAGCTTGCTGCTGCTGTCCTCCAACCAACTGTCTACCCATTCGGGAGTGTAATAGATAGACATAGTCTTGTTATTGCTGTTTCCTCAATATCTAGGACACAGCTTGGTGCCTAATGGGTGCTAAATTTTTGTGGGGGTGAAAAAATCCATCCATCTAGTCACCTATTGGTCCATTCATCCATGCATCTATTCATGTCTCCAGCCAGCCAGCCAGCCAGCCATCCATCCATCCATCCATCCATCCGTTCATCTACCCATCCATCCATCCATCCACCCTCCCATCTATCCATCCATCCACCCACCCGCCTATCCAACCATCTATCCATCTATCCATCCATCCAACTATCCATCATCCATCCATCCATCCATCCATCTATCCATCCATCCATCCATCCATCTAACCATCCATCATCTATCTATCTCCATCCACTCATCCATCCATCTGTCCATCATCCACCTATCCATCCCTCCATCTACCCATCTATCTATCCATCCATTCATCCATCATCCATCCATCCATCCATCCATCCATCCATTCATCCAACATTCCTATTATGTACCTAGTGTTAGGCCAGGCACAAAGATTACAGAGGAGATTGAGATATGGTCCCTGTTCTTGACAGACTTCAAGACTAGGGAGGGGCACATATGTGGAAGGGCATTTCAGGAAGTGGGACAGGAGCAAGGGAGAAAATGTGAGGTATTTAGCTGAGGAGAAGTAGAAGATGAGGCTAGTGAGGCTACCAGAAGCCACTTCTCTGAGAAGTCAGCAGCAGAGGCTAAGCAGGAATAGTCCAAGTCCCAAGGAAAGCTGGAGATGGTGCTGTACTGGGGGCCAGAGGAAGAGGGAATGTCAAGAAGAGAATGTCCACAGAGTCCATGGCCCTGAAGGAACTGCAAGCCAGGAGCCCTGCAGTAACTGACCTCCCGGTCTTTCCCAGGCCTCAGGGTTGTCCGAGTGGATGGGGAAGCAGATGGAACCCTTGCACGCAGTGCCCCCTGCAGCCATCACCATGGACAAGCATGTTTTTGAGTTGGGATTGAAAAGAAAGTGGAACTTATAGGAAAATCAGTGGCTATCTTTTTTTGCATTTCCTTCTGTCATGATAGTGAGGTGTGGACTAGATCGTGAAGGCAATAGACATCCACTAAAGGCCTGAGGCCACAGGGTGAGTTGGTCAGATCTGCAGATAAGGAAATCACTCTGATGTCTGGAGTCAGGGCCTGGGACAGGCAGGGCGTGGAGGAGAACTAGCTGAGACTCTGCAGCCTTCGTTTCACTCGGGCTCAGAACTTTGGATTCTGTGGACATTCTCTCCTTGACATTCCCTCCTCCTCTGGCCCCCAGCACAGCACCATCTCCAGCTTTCCTTGGGACTTGGACTATTCCTGCTCAGCCTCTGTTGCTGACTTCTCCTCTGTTCTCCCTGAAATAGGAGGGTCTGTCCAGCCTCTGTCTTTGGCCTCTCCTGTCTTTACACTTTGTTCTCTCCCTGGACAATCTCTTCTCAGCCCACAGCCCTAAATCTAAACCCTCAATTTCTGATCGAAATCAATCTCCTGAGCTTCCAAAACTGTGGAGGACTGAAGAGGAGGGGATGGATGTGAGATGTTTGGGTGACTTGGTGACTGAGTGGGTATAAGGAATGAGGGCAATACAGACCTGGCAGCATGGTTCCCAGCCTTCTGCGTTTGGACAGCTGGTGGGTGGTGAGTCCGTTCACCAAACTGGGAGGCCCAGAGAGAGAAGCAGATTCTAGGCTATCGAGGATGAATGCAGGGTGGCGCATATTGAGTCTGTTGTGCTCATGGGACATCTGGGTGGACATTTTCAGAAGGCATATGGGTGTGTAAATCCAGATAGTAGGCCAGCTGGCTGGAAGTACAGATTTAGGAGACAGCAGAGTGAGGATGGGGATGAAAATGGTGGGAATGGATGAGGTCACCTATGAGGTGTAGAGAAAGAGGGTCGGGAGGGGAGGATGGGCCAAGCTTACTCTGGCCCTGAAGGAACTGCAAGCCAGGAGCCCTGCAGTAACTGCCCTCCTGGTCTTTCCCAGGCCTCAGGGTTGTCCGAGTGGATGGGGAAGCAGATGGAACCCTTGCACGCAGTGCCCCCGGCAGCCATCACCTTGATCTTATCGTTGCTCATTGCCGTGTTCACTGAGTGCACAAGCAACGTGGCCACCACCACCCTGTTCCTGCCCATCTTTGCCTCCATGGTAAGTAACCTAGTGGTGGGGAGGGGCCCTTCCATTTCACAGGAAGCTGTCAACACATGGCCATGTTCTGGGTCCCTAAAGAGGTGCAGCGGTCCAGGCCAGAGCCAGACCAGGCTTTGGAGACCCAGGTCTGGCTGTGACATGGACTTGTGGACCCTGGATGCCTCTACTCCTGAGGCCTCCGCTGCTTTGCCACTCCTCTTTGTACCCCTCATGCTAGCCAAAGCATCAAACATGGACCAAGTTCTCAGATTTGTTTTATAAATCTAATTGGATTATTTTTCAAGCTGGGTAGACAGGACTTGGGCTAAAGAGGAGCAGGCCAGAGCCATGGTCTCTGAGCATGTAGCACAGGTATGCAGAAGGACTGCAGAGCAGGAGCAGCACTGGCTGGAACCCCCCAGGAAGAGGCCTTGGAGGAGTGGCGACTTGGGAATGGGTGGAAGGAGAGAGAGAATTCTGGGAAGGTGGAGCAGTGCACATAAAGGCAATGGTACACATGACTGCCGACTCCTGGAGGCCTTGCTTGACGAGCACGGGGATCAAGGATCACAGGGAGTTGAGAGAGGTAGCTGTTGCTCGTGGGAAAAGCTGCTGAGTGCCAGACTAAAGCGTTCTGTTCTGTGGACAGGCATGTTTTTGAGTTGGGATTGAAAAGCAAGCGGAACTTATAGGAAAATCAGTGGCTATCTTTTTTTGCATTTCCTTCTGTCACCCATTGCAAAGACGTACCAGCCTCAGGGTAGTGTGAAAGAGCCCTGGTCTTGCAGTCAGAAGACCTGAGTTCCAGATGTGGGATCTCTGCACGTGGCCCTTAACTTCTTTCCTCCTGGAGCTGTGCTGATGGCCAAGTGAAATGAGGGCTATGAAAAGCCTCTGTAGACTGCAAAATGAGCATGGGAGAGGCTGTCATTATTCTGGAATTGGAAGACAGATTTACAAAGGGCCTGAACACAGGACTGAAGTTGGTAAATTCCCATTTAGCTGCCTGGGTGTCTGTGTGTATAAAAAGCAAAGCTAAGTGGTTTTTTTTTTCCTTTCCAAGTGAAGATGAAAGTGTTAAAAATAGCAAGGAGGTGAAAGTGTGAAAAATAGCAAAGTGGCCTGTCTCCTTTTCTCCTAAGCAGGCGCCCAGACAGATGCCCAGTAAGAGGAGCACCTTTTGATGCCGGGTGTGTGGTGGCGATGCCTCCTCTCTCCTAGCAAAGGCCCTGGATTTGTCATCTCCAGCCCTAACTGGGAACACCAAGGGTCCCAACCAGACAACTGCAGGCTCTAACGGGCCCTTTGAAAACTAGCTTTTCTAGAACCAGAAACCCTAAGTAAAATTTCCCCCAGCTACCTCTAAGGCCCATCACAATCTTGTCTCATGCCCACCTATGAGAAAAGAAAAGGTGGTGGTCATTGAGCTGGGTTGCCAAGGAGTGTGGGGTGCAGACACCATGTGGTACCCAGAGCCAAGAAAATGAGGATGGTGGAGGAGAGGCACCAGGGAAGAGCCAGGCCCCTGCCTGGTACGTCTCAGTGATGTGGGACTTGCTGCAGTCATTTTGGAGGGCTGTTTACCAACAGGAACCATAACATTAAATCTGCTCAGACCCCTTGACTCAGCAATTTTATGTTTGGGAATACATCTTAGGAAAATAATTAGAGATGCCTACAAACATATATTATGATGTTGTATGGCAGAATTATTATACAAATATATTCATAGTAATGGGGGTTTGCTGAAATAAATTATCATATAGTCATATAAGGTAACACTATCAGGCCATTAAAAATCACAGTTTTGAAGAGTAATAAAGTGAGAACATGCTCATAGTATTATTTCTTTAAATTGCAGATGGTGTATGGCTAAAAATGTCTAATAATGCAAAGATGTGTACAGACCTTAAACCTCTAGCCTCCTCCCTAGAGATGACTTCTGTTATTAATTTCTCAGGTGTCTTTCTGGATATATTACACACACACACACACACACACACTCTCTCTCTTTTCAAATAAATGGCATTCTATAGTCATTACACATCTTAATATTTTGTTGTTGTTGTTTTTTTGAGACGGAGTTTCACTCTTATCACCCAGGCTGGAGTGCGATGGCGCGATCTCGGCTCACTGCAACCTCTGCCTCCTGGGTTCAAGCAATTCTCCTGCCTCAGCCTTTCGACTAGCTGGGATTACAGGCACCAGCCACCTCACCCTGCTAATTTTTGTACTTTTAGTAGAGATGGGGTTTCACCAAGTTGGCCAAGCTGGTCTCAAACTCCTGACCTCAGGTGATCCACCTGCCTTGGCCTCGCAAAGTGCTGGGATTACAGATGTGAGCCACTGCACCTGGCCATACATCTTAATTTTTAAAAAATCTAACCATAGGTCTTGGCGATCTTTTCATAGTAGCACAAAAATCCAATACAATTGTTTATAGCTGCATACTATTCCATGGCTTGTATGTATCATATTTTATTTAGCCATCCTGCTATTAGTGACCATGGCGTTGGCTTTCTGCATTTTCCTGTTACATTGTTGCCACAAACACGTTTGCATGTGTCTGCCCTCATGTGCATGTAAATCTGTATGATACATAATGCTTTGAGAGCTTTTAGGAATTATTCATTCCTACACTCAACAAATATTTAATGAGTGCCCACTCTCTGATAGGTGCTGTTAGATGTGGCTGAATTTTGAAGTGTAGAATTTAAAAGGTCGCTACCAAATTCCATGTGCGAAATGATCCCATGCATGTATAGAAACACGCACATCCACAGATTTATACACAGGTGAGAAGATGTGGTCCCTGCCCTCTAGGCTCTCAGTCTGTGGCAGAACAGACAGACATTTGCACGTGGCACTGGAAGGTTGAGTGCAGTCTCAGTACTCAGCACGGTCTCTGGCACATAGTAGGTGCCCAAGAAATATATGTTGAATGAATTGAGGGGCTTCAGAAAGGCCTTCCAGGAGAGGTTCCCTCTGAGCTCAGCCTTCAGTGTTCGGTAGGTAAAGTTATCTGCTAGAGATGTGGCAAAAGGGAGAGGAACCAAGACAGAGGCACAGAGGTTCAAACGTACCTGGCACGTTCAGAGAATGCTTTTCAGAATCCCGTCCCCAAGAGCTTCTGTGTTCTGTACAGTGATGTTGCAGTGCTGTGTTTTTCTCCAGTCTCGCTCCATTGGCCTCAATCCGCTGTACGTCATGCTTCCCTGTACACTGAGTGCCTCCTTTGCCTTCATGTTGCCTGTGGCTACCCCTCCGAATGCCATCGTGTTCACCTACGGGCACCTCAAGGTTGCTGACATGGTAACACAGCTGTTTTTATTCACTCCCATTGGACTATAATGCTGTTGTCATAAGGGATGCCCCATTTATGAATGACGTGTGAGTTTCAAAATGATGTCATATGATTTGGGAATACCATGGAACATCCAGACCTGTAGTCACTGTTTACATTTATAATGCAGCTTTTCACTGCAGCCTCTGCCTGGGTTCAAGTGATTCTTCTGCCTCAGCCTCCCAAGTAGCTGGGATTACAGGTGCCAGCCATCTCGCCCCACTAATGTTTGTGTTTTTAGTAGAGATGGGGTTCATTGTGTTAACCTACAGGTACCTCAAGTTTACTGTCATGATAACACAGCTGTTTTTATTTACTTCCATGGAACTATAATTCAGTTGTCATAACAGATGCCCCATTAGTGAATGACATGTGAGTTTCAAAATGATGTCATATGATTTGAGAATACCACAGAACTTCCAGACCTGTAGTCATTGTCTACATTTACAATGCAGTTTTCTTTTTTCTTTTCTTCTTCTTTTTTTTAAAAATGATCTCAAACCTCACACACTATTCTTTCTCTGAAGGGGGCTGCAGAGTCTCCCACCTGGAGAAGCCTGTGCAGGCACCAGGGGAGTCCCTGGAAGGGGTGAAGGTGGGGCTGGACTCACAGGGCCAAGGACGGACCACGAAGATAGGCAGGACAGGCTTAGGCAGCAGGGAGACGCTACTGACAGTCACAGAGATTCAGAGGGATGTCTAAAGAGGCAGAGCAGAGAGAGGAAGGGAGAGACCACTGCTTGGGAGTAGATGGTAGATGATGCCTTGGGAACAAATGCAGTCAGAGGAAGAACTCTTCATGCCTGGCTTGGCTCTGTCACCTCTGATGGGAGAAGAAGGGCGGCTTTGCAGCTCTGGGGTGGGATAGGGGAAAGTGTATGAACCCAGGAGGCCAGAAATGCACCTTGGACCATTCAGGTGTTCCTAATCTCAGAGCCTCTGCTGGGTATCTCAGGGACTCCATGGAGCATTTTCATAAAAAGGGTGGGTCCTAGCTGGGCACAGTGGCTCATGCCTGTAATCCCAGCACTTTGGGAGGCTGAGGCAGGTGGATCACAAGGTCAGGAGTTCGAGACCAGCTTAACCAACATGGTGAAACAATGTCTCTACTAAAAATACAAAAATTAGCCAGGTGTGTGCCTGTAATCTCAGCTACTCAGGAGGCTGAAGCAGGAGAATCGATTGAACCCAGGAGGTGGAGGTTGTAGTGAGCCAAGATCGCACCACTGCACTCCAGTCTGGGTGATAGAGCAAGACTCCATCTCAAAAAAAAAAAAGAGTGGATCCCAGAAACTGTGGACTGCAAACCTGATTCCAATCCCCAGTAAAATATCTACAACAGGCCAGTGAAGCAGTGGTTAGCGATCATGGGGGAAGACTGCAGAGCAGGCATCAGAAAGAGCCCGAGGAGGTCCCCAGGGAAGCTGGCACATCCTTGCAGAGTGGTTAGGGCACTGGGGTGAGCAGTGAACCTGGACTCACATGCTGGGCCCTGTCACCATTCCCCTGAATGGCCTAGGCTGCTGCCTCACCACCTCTCTGAGGTCATTTTCTAAATGCTCATGGGCATAAGAACCCATCTGTTCTGCCTACTTCCCAGGGATGCCTTGAGTACCAGGGATACCTGGGGGACCTGAAGTGGCTGTCTGGGCGTTGGGGGAGCACAGAGCATGGGTGAGGCCCAGGGAACTGGCCCTTTGTCTTCCTCTCTGAGAGTGCGAGTTCCCAGCAGGCCTCAGGGTGCTGACTCTGACCCTGTCTCTTTTCCAGGTGAAAACAGGACTCATGATGAACGTCATTGGAGTCTTCTGTGTGTTTTTGTCTGTCAACACCTGGGGACGGGCCATATTTGACTTGGATCATTTCCCTGACTGGGCTAATGTGACACATGTCGAGACTTAGGGAGAGCCACAAGACCACCCACATGGCCCCACCCTCCTCAGGACTATGGAACCTTGTGACACACCTTGCACAGAGTTTTGGGGCCACACCCCAAAGTGACTCAATGATGTCCACATGCCATCAAAACCCAGCCAGTGGGCCATCTCTTCCTCCAGGCCCGGATGCAGAGATGGGAATGGGTGGCTGGAGGGCAGGCTCAGAAGTGAAGGGAACCCCCCAAGGGCGGCTGGACCCCTCTTTCCCAAGCCTTGCCATTATCGCTGTGAGGACAGGTAGCCGAGGGATCAGGATGCAGGCTCCTGTACCCGCTCTGCCTCCAGCATCCCCTACGTGGGGCTCTGGTTTTCACTCGCTTCGTCCTAGGTAGTTTAAGTGGGAATCAGATCCTCTGGTTGAGAGCTAAGACAACCACCTACCAGCGCCCATGCCCCTCCCGGCTCACCTTGAGCTGCCTCAGTTCATCTCTGTCATTCTGAAGGGGACACCCCAGCCAGGGACAGAGTGTCTGGTCTGGAGCAGCCTCCCACTGCTGGAGTGAGAGTGGGAACCGGAGCCTCTCGGAACTCCTCATGTGGCCACCACCAAAAAAAGGATGAGGAATCTGAGTTGTAACTTCAGGATGACACCTGGCTTCCCACCCACAGTGCACCACTGGCCGGCCTGCTCTTTTTGTGACTTCATTCTGTTTTAATTGACTGGACCCCTGTCCCACCTCCCCATTGAGCCTCCTTCAACTCCTGGGACCCCTGTTGTCTAGGCTAACATTTGCTGAGATGCCCTGGCTGGCACCCTCTGGTGTCCCCCTTTTCTCCCAGGCAGGTCATCTTTTCTGGGAGATGCTTTCCCTGCCATTCACAAATAGCTCGGATCACACTCCAAGTATGGGCAGTGATGGCGCTCTGGGGCCACAGTGGGCTCTCTAGGTCCTCCCTCACCTGAGGCCCAGAGTGGACACAGCTGTGAATTTCCCCTAGCTAGGCCACTTCAGAGTCTTTCATGACAGAGCTTGAGCTCCTCTGGGGAAAGTTCACTTTGTTGACTGGCCTTCATAGCCATGCCTGGCGACAACAGAGGATCTCTGAGAATGAGCAGTGCTTGGTGGCTCCTCAGCAGACAACCCCTGCCCGTGAGCCAATCTACTTGAAGTTACTTGGACAAAAACCCCAAAGTGGGGCAGCAACTCCACAGTGGCCGTGGGAATCCTCAGAACACCCCTGTAAGATACAGACATGAGAGACAAGTACCTTCTTGCCCCCGCAAGCCCATTGTATTTCCTTCTTGCGCTGCTCTGGAAGAGGCAGTAGCAGATACATGAGCTCCTGGATGGCATTTTCCAGGGCAGGAGAAAGTATGAGGGCCTCAGGAAACCCCATCAAGGACCGAGTGAGTGTCTGGTTCCTTGGGTGGGACGATTCCTGACCGCACTGTTCAGGTCTTGCTCTCATTAAATGCTCTGTCTCCCATGGAAAGTTCCATTGTGCTGCTGACTCATCTCTGATTTTCTGCAGTGTGGGGAGCCCAGGGAGGTGGATGAATGAACAGTCACTCCCTGCCCACCTCCTGGGTGTCGGGCCTTCCTGTCCCTGGTGAATCCACTAGTTATCTCATTCGATCTTTGCAGCAACCCTGTGAGATAGGAAGGTGTTATTATCCTTTGTCTTTCAAAAAAAAGTGAGGTTCAGAGAGGCCAAGTGAAGTGTCCAAAGTCACATGTCAAGTTACTGGCAGTTACGGATCCAACCCAGAGCTTCCAACTCCATACCCACTGCTCCTTCTGCTAGCCATCAGTAAGGGCCTCGGCCTTATGGGGCTTGTAGGGAAAGGTGAGTGGCCAAGAGCAAGTCCATGCCAAGGGAAGAGCTCCAAACATGAGTCCTTGTCTGTTGCCTGCTCTGAGATAGGCACAGGACAGTGATCAATGAGACAGAGTGGTCCTTGCCCTAAGAAGCAAAGTATCTGATTGGGGAGAGAAGTAGGAAAAAGGCTGCCACCTCCCCCAACCAAGGTACAACTGCCTGCTTCCTTCCTCCCCAGCCCTCCAGCACTGCTCTCTGTACCACTGCTGTTGACTGGCCTGCCTCACCAGACTGAGGGCTCTGACTGCCCACTGAGCCTAGTGTCAGCGTTATGGCTGACCCAGAACAGGCTATACAGTTAGTGTGATGGATAAATAAATGATTGGTCAGTGTGGTCAATTAAGTGCAAGCTGGTGGTTGTAGGCAAGGCCAATGAAGGCCATCCAAGGTGAGCATTGGAGGATGAGTAGAATGGCCAGGAGTAATGGCAGAGGAACTGGTGGGTGGATAGAGGACTCACCCAGACACCATCTGGTTGAGGGCTGACAAAAAGCTGGGTGGAGGGCTTCCAGAGTGCAGAACTCCCACCTGAAGAGGCTGACCAGAGGCGAATCCTAAACAACTTCTGTGGAGTTGGCTGGAGTTGCACCAACATGTATGGCCTCCCCAACCAAACACTTTGCTTCTTAGGACAAGGATCACTCTGTCTCATTGATTACTTTCCTGAGCCTATCTCAGAAGAGGCAACAGAGAGGGACCCGTATTCAGAGACCTTCCTTTGATGTGACTTGCTCTTGGCCACTCACTTTCCCTACAAGCCCTATGAGGCCAGGCCCTTTGTGGCTAGCGGAAGGAGCAGTGGGGAGTTAAAAGATCTGGATTGGAACCATAATTTCCACTAACTCAATGTGTGATTTTCGAACACTTAACTTGGCCATACGTGCTCTCTTATTTGCTTTTGATGGCAAATAAGAGAAGGCCCAGCAAACAGTGGCTTAAACTGTAAGGTCATTTAATGTTAATTTTCAGGAAGCCTGCAGTAGATGGTTGCCGGCATTGGCCCAACAGCTCATTTCAGCCTCCAAGGATTTGGGTTCCGTAGTGTACTCTGTCATCTTAAGGCCATCACACTTTTACCTCCATGCTTGACCCCCAGGCTACATACAGAGCTGCTTTCCTTCAAGGCAGAAAGGTGGACGGGGTGAGGGCATGATGGTGTCAACTACATCTTTCTCTTTTACTAGGAAAGTAAAAGCTTCCTTAGAAGCCCCATGCAGACTTCCCTTTATGTCTCATGGGCCAGAAGTGGATCACATGCCTACCCTTAGACCCATCATCGACAAAGGGGGAATTGGAATACCATTGGCACACTGTGGCCAATTAAGACTCATCTCTTGAGGTTGGAGAATCGGTCTATGTTTCCCCAAATTCAGATATTTCCACCTACTACAAAATCTAGGCTCTGGCAGCAAAAAGGTGGGAGGAGCTGTTGGGTAGGTGATAAGTGTGTGGTATGATCACTCCATGAGACTTGAGTGGCTCTCTTTCTGTAGAATTCAGTAGAAGCATGTTGCTAGGTAAGAAGTGAGTACATGGTTGTCTGATCAAGAGCTTAAACAATGCCTCCAGTTCCCAACAGGTAGTCCTTCTGCAGGGGGTCCCGTGGATTGGGAGGCTAGAGTCTGAGGGTGGAGCTCAGTCCTGACATCTGACACCAAATAAGCCATTCTACACTCTGGGTCTCAGTCTCCTTCATGAAGGGACTGGACCAGAGGGTCTCTAAGGGCTTTCCCCAGGGTCATGGATCCTCTTACCCCAGTTGACCCTCCTTTTGCTTGGGCCAGATGCAGCCCCCCATTCTGTGCAGTCTTAGCTTGGAGCCTGTTCCAAGGTCCCACTGCCTGCTTCCCTATGGGGCTTCACTGAAGGCCATCTCAGGCCTTTCCCCCATCTATATCTTGCCTCTGACATTTTGTAAGGAGGTTCCATCCTAGGCCTTTGAGTTCTCTCTTCTTTTTGGTGGGGGATGGCGTCCTGCTCTGTCACCCAGGCTGGAGTGCAGTGGCATGATTTTGGCTCACTGCAACCTTCACCTTCCGAGTTCATGTGATTTTCCTGCCTCAGCCTCCCAAATAGCTGGGATTACAGGTGCCCACCACCACACCCAGCTAATTTTTGTATTTTTAGTAGAGACAGAGTTTCATCATGTTGGCTAGGCTGGTCTGGCCTGACCTCAGGTGATCCACCTGCCTCGGCTCCCAAAGTGCTGGGATTATAGGCATGAGCCACTGAGACTGGCCAAGTTCTCTTTTCTTGGTGCTTGGATCAGACATTTGGGCTTGAGGTTAGCTGAACACACAATTCTGACTGGGATTGCGCTCTTAATTTTTTTTTTGGCAGGGGCTTATGACACCACAAGGATTCTTTGCATTCCAAAATCAAGTCCCTGGGCTCCTTATCCTCTGACCTCTGAATTAGATACTCCTAAGGGCAGGACACACGTCTTCTCCCCTGTTCATCCTAAGCTGAGAGCTTCCTATGAGGAGGACCTGGGTCTCCCACTCTGGCATCTACCTGGGACAGGTGATGTCTTCTCCCCACCATCTCTCGCACATAAACAAAACAACCCTTTGCTCTAGGTTCCAAGCAGGATATCAACTCACTAGCACAAAGTCCTATCCTTGAAATGAATAAATAAGGATATTCTCGGAAGACCTTTAATGGCACATTCTTGTCCGTGGAAATAAAGTCCAAATGCTGTATTGTCAGGTTTAAAACTACAGCTGGCTGTTCTATTCTTAGCTCAGAATCCCTTCTTCCAGGTACTTTCTCGCCCTAGTCACACAGCCTCTGAAAAGCCTTTGTGTCCCAACCTACCAGACTCTTTTAAAAAAAATCTATTCACACTTAAAAAAAAAAGTTTTATCAAGATAAATCCTCTATACCGCAGGACAGCCTTTTACATTTTTCTACTGCAAGTTTGCCATTTCAGGCTGAAGTCTCTGCAATCAAGATTCAGTTAATTTCACTTGGCTGCCTGAGCCAGAATTCAGGTGTACTCACTTCCCCGCCCCAGGAGCATCTTCCAGCTGCTTCCCTGATCTGCTTGTACAAACGCCCCCTTCCAACCGCACAGCCACAAGCCACCCATGGCCGGCAGTGCTGTCCCTGCTTTCTGCTATCAAGGGCAGAGAAATATGAAAGTTCAACCTCAGAACACCCTGTTGTCCAGTCAAGAATTTTAAAACTACTTTTTATAGTAAAAAATTAATATGAACACAGTACAAGAAATTCCAGTGGCACAAAAGGTATTGAGACGTTTTCCTCTCACTTCAGACTTTGTGTCCCCAAACTATGCCAGCCAAAAGGGAACCACTGTCAACGGTTCCTTACATATCCTTCTAGAAATATAATCTGGAAAGATTATGTAATAGATATCTATTAACTTTATTACATATGGGAGCATACGATACACATTTTCTGTTCTTTATTCACCTCCCCCTCCACCAACTAAGAATTTATTTGGAGATCATTCTATTTTGGGGCATATTAAGGTTGGCTAATTTTTTTTCATTCAATAGTTAATGTTAGTCTTAAACTGAGGTGAGATTAGGCCAAGTGCCTGTAATCATAGCACTTTGGGAGGCCGAGGTGGACAGAACACCTGAGGTCAGGAGTGTGAGACCAGCATGGCTAGCATGGCAAAACCCCGTCTCAACTAAAACTATAAAAATCAGTTGAGTGTCCTGGTGGGTGCCTGTAATCCCAGCTACAGGGGAGGCTGAGGCCAGAGAATCACTTGAACCTGGGAGGTAGAGGTAGCAATGAACTGAGATTGTGCTCTTGCACTCCAGCCTGGGTGACAAGAGTGAAACTCTGTTTCAAAAAAAAAAAAAGAAAAAAGGCCGGGTAGCTCATGCCTGTAATGCCAGCACTTTAGGAGGCCAAGGTGGGCGGATCATGAGGTCAGCAGATTGATACCATTCTGGCCAACATGGTGAAACATCATCTCTACTGAAATACAAAAAATTAGCTGGGCGTGGTGGTGTGCACCTGTAGTCCCAGCTACTTGGGAGGCTGCTGCAGGGGAAATCACATGAACCCAGGAGGTGGAAGTTGCAGTGAGCCAAGATTGTGCCACTGCACTCCAGCCTGGCAACAGAGCGAGACTCCATCTCTAAATAGATGATAGATAGATAGATAGATAGATAGATGATAGATAGATAGAGGTGAGATTAAGTTTAGAAACTGCACAGATCTTAAGTGTACAATCCAACGATTTTAACAAATGCTTACACCTTGTAAACAACATCCGAATTCCATAATCCTCCTGCCCAAAGTTCTCTCTGCCCTTCAAGTAACACTTCCTGCAGGCAACCACGTTCTGATCTCTGTCACTATAGATTGGTTGGGTCCATTGAACTTCATATAAATGGAATCATACAATACATACTCTTGGGTCTGATTTTTTTTTTAAATACTTCTGAAATTCATTCCTGTTGTTGAATATCTGTTCATTTTACTGTTGTTGCTAAATAGTGTTCCATTGTACGGATATGCCATAATTTGCATCGTCTCCTGTTGGACATTTGGGCTGTTCCAATTTGGGGTTATTATAGATAAAGCCATTTATAAACATCTCTGTACAAGTTTTTTTTTGTAAGCATATGTTTTCATGTCTCCTGATGCATTCCTAAGAGTGAGCCTCAGTTTTTTAAAAGCTGCAGCAGGGCACAGTGGCTCACTTGTGTAATCCCAACACTTTGGGAGGCGGGGTGTGGTGGCTCATGCCTGTAATCCCAGCACTTTGGAAGGCCGAGGCAGGCGGATTACCTGAGAATGGGAGTTTGAGACTAACCTGACCAACATGGAGAAACCTTGTCTCTGCTAAAAATACAAAATTAGCCAGGTGTGCTGGTGTATGCCTGTAATCCCGGCTACTCGGGAGGCTGAAGCAGGAGAATCGCTTGAACCTGGGAGGTGGAGGTTGCAGTGAGCCGAGATCACGCCATTGCACTCCAGCGTGAACAGCAAGAGTGAGACTCTGCCTCAAAAAGAAAAAATAATGATAAAATATATTTTAAGAAAAAAAAAATTTTTAAACAAAAAGCTGCATGGTTTTCCATTGTAAGTATGTGTCACAGAATAATCAAGTCCCCTACTGGCCAGCATTGCGTTGTTTCCCGTGGATTGCTAATGCTGTAATAAACACGTCTGCACATACCTCTTTGTGCGCCTGTAAGAATAATTTCCTAGAATGACACGATCAAACAAGGGGTGTGTATGAAAATCTGGGACAGAGACTGCCAAATTGTCCTCCAGGAGGCTGTTCCAATACATTTTCTCAAGAACTGTGTGTGAGACTTGCTCTCAACAAACCCCCGAAACCTTTGCAAATCTGACAGCTGAAAATGCCATCTCATGACTTTTATTTGCAGTTCTTTAAATTGCAAATAACATTGAATATTTTTTCTCATGTTTATAATTGATTTTTATCTTTTTCCATGACTTCCCTGTCTTTTGCCTATTTTTTCCAAGAGGTTTTTTTTTTTTTTTTTCTTTTCCTTCTAGACAGTCTTGCTCTGTCGCCAGGGTTGCAGTGCAGTGGCATAATCTTGGCCCACTGCAACCTCTACCTCCCAGGTTCAAGTGATTCTCCTGCCTCAGCCTCCTGACTAGCTGAGATTACAGGTGCCTGCCAACACTCCCAGCTAATTTTTGTATTTTTAGTAGAGAGAGGGTTTCACCACATTGGCCAGGCTGGTCTCAAACTCTTGACCTGAAGCGATTCACCCACCTTGGCCTCCCAAAGTGCCAAGATTACAAGCATGAGCCATAGTACCCAGCCCCAAGAGTTCATTTTTGTGTTTGTTTGTTTGAAGTCCTTTTCTTATTAATTTGTAAGAGTTCTTTATGTATTTAAGAAATTAGTCATTTGGCTATCATAAGGATTTCTATAATATACGTGAAGATCTGCTGAGGCTACTTTATTCTTCTTTTTCATGATTTTTGCCTAGCTATTTTCACATATTTTTCCATAAGAATTTCTAAGTCAGCTTTTTCAGTTAAAGAAAAAAGGGTTGGCATTTTTCTCCCTGGCTATCTCTCCGATTCCTCTTCCCTTCACTCACTCAGGATTTCCTGACTTCAGCAATATTGACATTTTGGACCGAATACTTCTTTGTTGTAAGAGGCTGTTCTGTGCACTGTGGGCCACCGATCAGAATCCTAGCTTCTATGAATATTTACTAGATGCCAATAGCAACCCCCCTCCCGCCCTCCAGCTGTGGCAACGAAAAATGTCTGTAGACATTGCCAAATGTCCCCTGGAGGGCAAAATTGCCCACAGTTGAGAACCACCGACTCGCTCTGACCTAGGACCCCGGCCCCTGCTGTCTAGAGCATGCAGGGTCTCCTCCTGCTCCCTCACTGCTCAACGGTCCCTTCTCAGCCTAGTTCAGATGACAACTCCCTCACCTGCTCCATACTCTCTCTCTACCATGCCCCGATTGTTCTCGATTGCACTTTTCATCTTCTGACATACTATGCAATTTACTTTCTATTTTGTCTGTCTCTCCCACATCTGTAAGAATGGAAGCCTCCTAGGGACAAGGATTTTTGTCTGTTTTGTTCACTCCTGTTGCCAACCCCACAGAGGGTCATGCTCCGGGAAGGGGCTCCTTGGAACAGCTCTGGGCTCTTTCCCATAAGAAGAGGGCTGACGCTCGTCTTTGAGTTCTCCTGTGGGGCTAGCGACACACAGGCTGAGGTAAGCCTTACCTTACCTGGCCAGCTCCCCAGCCTAACGGGAGGGCCGTGCCAGAT
This sequence comes from Cacajao melanocephalus, assembly GCA_963573385.1. Classification (NCBI taxonomy): domain Eukaryota; kingdom Metazoa; phylum Chordata; class Mammalia; order Primates; family Pitheciidae; genus Cacajao; species Cacajao melanocephalus. Next base: position 30,974 of record CAUYLG010068201.1, read on the forward strand.
GACCCCTCACCACTCGATGTTTTCCCTACACAGACCAGTGGAGGAGGGTGTTGGAGGACAGACCGTTCCTGGGTAGGCTCTGAGTGGACAGATGGGAAAAGGGTCTCCTTCCCTTCCTCTGTTTCCTGACTCTTCCACATGGGCCATCCCAGTCCACAGTGCAGGAGCGTCTGGGAGACCAGGAGGCACAGCTGAGCTCCGGGCTCTCCTTGCTGGGTGTAGTTCTCTGCCTGTGAAATGGGGACATTGACCCTTCTGAGCTTCTGGGGGCTCATGTCAGCCATTGCGGCTCCTCCCCAGGGTCTCCTTTTCTGCAGAGCTTCTCAGGATGCCCACCCCAATCACATGAGTCCCAGGTTCACCTCAAAGCACCCTCCAGATGGGGCTGTAGCTGTGACCTGGTGCCACCCAGCGCAGGAGTAAGACCTTTAGAAGCACCAAGCACCAAAATGATGATGTGGCCCCTTCTCTCTTCTTGCATAAGTCATCAGAAAACAAGACTATGCTTGTGAGGAGACCAGTGCCACTGACGGTGGAGAAAATGCTGTGGAGGTCCTGCCTGTCCCGCTCCCTGCACTATCTCTGGGACCCCCTCCATGCAGCCTCCAACAGCTCTGCTCAGAGCACAGGGCTCTGAGACCCCATGGGCAGGGCAGGTCTGAGGTTTGGTGGGCTGGCGCTGCAGGGAGCTGGGAGCAGGCTCCTGCCCGCTACTGGGCTGCGGCAGTGTCCCGCGGTTCACCACTTCACATTTATAGCTACAGCGCTTCTCAGCTTACTGTCCCTGCGGTGGGAGGCCTGGCTCTCTGGAAGCCACAGCTGTGGTTTGTTGGGTGCCTGCCTGAGTGCTGAGCTGGGAGGGAGCCTCAGAATGTTCCCAGGATAGCGAGGCCCAGCCCCCAGCTTCAGGCTTGCCCTGGTCTCTTCCTAGAACCTGGCTGAGGCTGGAGGGGCCGCCAGCATAGTGAGGGGCTCCTGGCACCCCTGCTCATATCTGGTGTTCCAGCAGGAGTAGGAACCTTGCCAGAGAGCAGAGTGGTCCTCAGGCCTTAGTGGGACCCCTGAAGGCAAAGGAATGGACGGAGGAGGTGAGGGTGAGTCCTGAGACTGGAGAAAGGGCAGGAGCCAGGTGACAAAGTCCTCTTGGCCCCTGTGGTGCCATAGCCAGTGCTGTTTTCAGAGCCACCAGCTCCTCCCCTGCTGCAAGGGCCCAGGTGGGCCTACCTGGCCGCCTACAGAACCAGGGCTGGGCTACCTGGAGCTTGAGGTTTGATGTGTGCACAGGAAGCCTCCAAATGATTTCTAAGCTGTCAAAGCTGCTGCTCTCAAACTCGAATTTCTTTCCCTGCTGGGTTTCACAAACAGTCCCTCCACTGGAGTGGCTGGTCCTGTGTCATTCCTGCCTCACAGTGTGACTTGGTGGGTCCTCTCTGCAGGTGATGCCCCCCTTTGACCACTGAGGATTCTGAAGCTTGGATGACCCACCTCCAAAACCCACTTTGTCTAAATGGAGGAGCCAGGACCAGGAACAGAACCCTGATTCCAAAGCCTCTGCTCTTTGCACTGCACCATGAGGTCTCCAAGCTGAGGAGTGGGACCCTGCTGCCTTGACAGAGGCCTGGGAGGAGCAGGGCTTGGCTCCTTCTGTGCACCAGCCATGCCTCTTCTGTGCTTGGGATCAGGTAAGGGGCAGATCCTGTGACACACTGACTCCCTGCCTGCCCACTCTTCTCTCCTAGGGCCCCGGCTCCAGCCTGCTTCTCTGTAACTCCAGTGTCAAGGAGGGAGGGAGGGGGCCAGTCTGAGACAGGCCCCTGCGATGTCTGGAAGCTCACACCCTGCAATCGAGGGAAACCCCAGAGAGCAAACAGGGGCGGGGAGGTGAGGCAGGTAGGGCCGTGATTACTGGGTGGGGTGTAGAAGGAACTGGTTCGAGGGCAGGACCCACCTTGGGGAGGTGAGATGGGAGGGCTGTTACCTAAAAACAGACCTGATTTTCGTATAAATAGAACACCTATTCACTGTGTTTCTTTTTTTTAAGTTAGGATTTCAGTGTTTTCTTCCTTAGCAAACATCCTGGCATGCCAGCCTGGGGTGGTTTCAGCCAGTAACATGGACAGTTGGCTGGTTCAGGTCGTGGTGCCCTGAATCTGGGGCTGAAGCAGTGTGTGGTGTGTCTGCGTGTGTGTGTGTGTGTGTGTGTGTGTTTGCAACTGCAAAGAGCAATTCAGTTCTACATTTACTGACCCTTGCTAGACGCTTATTTCGTTCTGAGAGATGAGGTCGCAGAGAAGAATCAGGCTCTGTCCCTGTCCTTGAGGACACATCTAGTAAATGGGGTTAGCTTGGTCTGTGTGAATTGAATAGGAGTTTTCTAGATTCTTCTTTTTTTCTTGCAAGAACAGTTACTGAGAACTACTATGTGCTATGCATAAAACTAGCAACAAGGAGACAGGACACAGGCCCTGCCCTTGAGAAGTCTAGCAGGAGACAGTGATAAATCATTCTATTATAAAGACACATGCACACGTATGTTTATTGCGGCACTGTTCACAATAGCAAAGACTTGGAACCAACCCAAATGCCTATAAATGATAGACTGGATAAAGAAAATGTGGCACATATACACCATGGAATACTATGCAGCCATAAAAAAGGTTGAGTTCATGTCCTTTGGAGGGACATGGATGAAGCTGGAAACCATCATTCTCAGCAAACTGATGCAAGAACAGAAAATCAAACACTGCATGTTCTCACTCATAAGTAGGCATTGAACAATGAGAACACATGGACACAGGGAGGGGAACATCACACACCAGGTCCTGTCGTTGGGGGCTGGCGGGGGCTGGGGGAGGCTGGGGAGGGATAGCAGGGGGTGGTAGGATTGGAGAGGGATAGCATTAGGAGAAATACCAAATGTAGATGATGGGGTGATAGATGCAGCAAACCACCATGGCACATGTATACCTATGTAACAAACCTACACGTTCTGCACATGTACCCCAGAACTTAAAGTATACATATGAAAAAAAGAATAGTGACAGTACAATGTCTTCAGGGTTAAAACAGAAGCATGTGTAAGAAGCACCATTGGCTGGAAGAGGGAATCATCCATGTGGGGACGTGAGAACAAGGAACAAGGCCCTGTGCAGGGAATTGGCTTGTCCTCTGTTGTGGCTGAGGCAAAAGAGCAGTGTGTAACAGGAGAAAACGGGGGCTCAGAGACAGGTACGGGCCTGAGCTTCCTTAGACCTAAGAGCTTAGCAAGTTGCCCAAGGCCGTGGGACCACCAAGGGGTTGAGGAGGTGCAGCCAGGAGCAGGCCTGGCGGTCTCAGGCCAGTTGCCTGTGGATGCGCTGTGTGGTCCAGGGGTATTAGGACAACTTGGTCCCAGCTGTGACTCCTTCACTTACTGACCTGGGCGGCCTTGAGCTACACACAGCACCTCTCTGAGCTCCATCTGTTCGTGTCTCAACTGGAAATTGTGATAACACTAACCACGCCTCCTTGGCAGAGTGACAGGAGGAGTAAATGAGATGGTGTGTGAAGGGCCTGGATAGAGCAGGTCTTGCAGCGCCTGATGAATGGGTGCTGTTTTGCCTCTCCCACAAGGCTATGGGGAACTGGGACTGGGCCTGGGAGGGCCGTGCGGAGAAAGGGCATATGGCCCTCCTGACTCCTGCTGGTAACCCAGGTCCACCGGCAGGGAGCCAGGTCCACGAGCAGTGGCTCTGTCTGGGGTACCATCGTGGGGCTGAGGGGTGGTGCTCCCTGGTGGGTCCAGGCCTGGGAGCTGGGGTAGCCCACTGGAAGAAAGGCTTAGTTGGCCCAGGCCTGGTTAGCCAAGCTGTCCTTGTAAGCCTGGCCCCTTCACACTCCTTTGATGTTTTATTTCTTCTTCTTCTCTCAACTTACGCCTCTTTGGGCAATACCAGCCTGTCTGTGACAACTGTGCCGAATGACCAGGGCTTGGCCCATCTGAGCCTGGGACTCTGGTCAGGGCCAGGGGAGAGCAGCATTTGGGAATCTTCCAGAATGCAGAGGTTCTGGAATAGGCCTACCCAAGGTCGGCTCACCTGCGTTTTCAGGCCCCCGGCTCAGCCCTTGAGGTCCAGGGCTCAGGTCGGGCAAAGTGGTAGCATCCCAACTGCTCCCACGCCATCCGTGGCCATCTCCAAACCCCGGTGCTGACTTGGCCTTTGTGGAGGCTGCCCTGGGAGGGGCTCCAACAAGACGGGCCTTGAGAAAGGCCCGTTACCTGCCAGTGCTTGGCCTCCAAAATAGAATGTGAAGAGAGCAAAGCCTTTAATTCCATGTGTCCCAACAGCAGGTCGGTGTGGGGATAACTATGATCTGACGGGTCTTGAGCTATAATTACGGAGTCAGAATAAAAAATTACAGGCATTGTGTGGGCTTGTTTTAAATATAACGTAATCCATACCGTCCTCTCTCTTATTTGCTAGATTTGAGGTGGAGGCTTTGGCAGTTGGCACAGGTTTTGCCTGACGCGTAGCAGATAAAAATGGCTTTTGCTCAGTGAAGAGGGCATGGTGGGAGGCCTTTGAGACCCCTGGTGTTCCCGACAGCCCGCTTCCTGCAACCACAGGCACGTGTGTGTCCGTGTGAGTCCTCTTTGTTGATCGCATTATCTGTATGTTGTGTTTCTCAGTTGGCCTCCCTCTTTCCCATCTCCCTTTGTAAAACCCAGATTTGATGCTCTCTGTCTGTAGGGTGAATCCAAACTCCAAGTTCCTTTATGACTTGGCTCCAATCCACATTCCAGCATCCTAGCCGGGAACAGCAGCTATGGCATGGAGGTGAAGTGCAAGGGCCCTGGGACCCAACGGCACAGGCTCAAACTCAGGCTCTAAATCTTAGTAATTAAATGTGAGTTGTCTGGGCAGCTTCCTTGTTTGTTTTTTATTTTTTTGAGATGGAGTTTCACTCTTGTTGCCCAGGCTGGAGTACAATGGCACGACCTCAGCTCACTGCAACCTCTGCCTCCTGGGTTCACCCGATTCTACTGCCTCCGCCTTTCGAGTAGCTGGGATTACAGGCGCACACACCATGCCCAGATAATTTTTCTATTCTTAGTAGAGAAAGGGGTTCACCATGTTGGCCAGGCTGGCCTCGAACTCCTGACCTCAGGTCATCTGCCCCCCTCGGCCTCCCAAAGTGCTGGGATTACAGGTGTGGGCCACCGTGCCTGGCCAGCCGGGTTCCTTAACTTTAATCTATGTGCTTTAGCTCCTCTACCTCTCACTATTCACGTAGGGTTGCTGTGAAGACAGAATGAAATAACACACTCCTAGAATGACCCTCAGCATGTCCCTTTCTTCTCCAAGCCTTAGTTGACTGATCATTGAAGGAGGCAACAGAAATATTGACTTTCACGTTAGTCAATGTTTTTTTAAATGATATTTCTTGCTATAGTTGATGGTGTGTGGAGAGATGGGCATGTGTTAGTTCAACCTTTCTCAAAAGTAAAATAAAAATATACACGCAAAGTCTTAAAACATGCCATACGCCATGAGCAGGAACCTAAGCTAAGGGAAAAATCAAAATGTGGACAAAAATTTATGCATAAGATGCTAACTTTAGTATGTTTTGTTTTGTTTCTGAGATGGAGTCTCAGTCTGTTGCCCAGGCTGGAGTGCAGTGGGGCGATCTTGGCTCACTGCAACCTCCGCCTCCTGGGTTCAAGTGATCCTCCCACCTCAGCCTCCCCAACTCCAGCCCCCAAGTAGCTGGGACTACAGGTGTGAGCCACCATACCCAGTACTTTTTTTAGTAGAGATGAAGTTTCACCATGTTGGCCAGGCTGGTCTCAAACTCCTGACCTCAGGTGATCCACCCGCCTTGGCCTCCCAAAATGCTGGGATTACGGGTGTGAGCCACAATGTCTGGCCCAAGATGCTTACTTGAGTATGTTTTTATACCCTTGAAAAACTGAAAACATACATACCTAACATTTAGGTAATAGTAATTAAGATGTGTCAGCTCAAAAGACTATTATGCAGTCATTAATGGTGTCTTTAAAGAATATTTCATTATGTTGAAAAGGTGTATAATCTGAGGTGAATAAAGCAGATACAGAATCACATATAATATATGATCTCAGTGATAATAAAAATATGTGAGCACAGAAAAGGTTGATATGGAAATACAATAGCAGTTATCTCTGATGAACTGATAGGAGGATTAATATTTCCTCCCTTATAGTTTTCTGTATTTTTCAAATATCCTAGAAACAGGCACGCATTACTTGTGTACTTTTTTAAAAGCTTAACGTTAAAATGTTAAATAAAATGAGAGGGTAGAGGTTGATGTCAGAGTTCCCTTCTGGCTGTTATCAGGCTGTAATTCTAATGCGCTGGGACCACCCACAGGGTCTGAGAGGCAGCTGTAGAGACCCACTCACTCAAGAGCTGCCTGCCTCAATGACAAGCAGCAGCAGGACAGGTCCAGAGCTTGGAGTCAGCAACTCACTGACCATGGGGATCTGCCAAGTACAGCTGCACAGACTTCCCTTGAAGTCAGCTGCCTTTTTTTTTTTGAGATGGAGTCTCACTCTGTCGCCCAGGCTGTAATGCAGTGGCGCTATCTAGGCTCACTGCAACCTCTGCCTCCCAGCTTCGGGCAATTCTCCTGCCTCAGCCTCCCGAGTAGCTGGGTTTACAAGCGCCCGCCACCACGCCTGGCTCATTTTTGTATTTTTAGTAGAGACAGGGTTTCACTGTGTTGGCCAGGCTGGTCTCGAACTCCTGACCTTGTGATCTGCCGGCCCCTTCAGCCTCCCAAAGCGCTGGGATTACAAGCGTGAGCCACCACGTCTGGCCGGTCAGCTGCCTTTCTAAAGTCTTTCGGAAACTTTCTCAAGTGTTGAAGACTCTTCAGTGCCATCAAAAGTGGGCAGTGTGAGAGCCCTGCTCTGACCCTGCTGAACCAAAGGGCCTTGGTGGCCCCTTTTCCACCTGGTGCCAAGTGGGGTTTGGCCTGAGCTCTTTCTGCCCCTTCAGGTAAGGGGCTCATTGGAGAAGGTAGGCAGGCTGAGCCACTGTCACCTCTGTGAACCTCTCTACTGTACACGCATCTGGACTTTGGGGACACCACTCTCTGTCTCTTTCAGACCACACATCCCCAATGGCCAGGACGCATGACACTGGTGACTTGTCCCGAGGGTGGGGCATCTGGAACACTTCCTAAGAGGGAGTCACTGAGGAACAGTTTGCTCACTCCCAGCTACTGCTGGGATCTCAGAATCACTGGATCCAACGTAGCAGCTATGGCATGGAGGTGAAGTGCGAGGGCCCCAGAACCCAACGGCACAAGTTAAACTCAAGCTCCAACTCTTAGTAACTAAATGTGAGTCTATGTGAGTCTAGGTAGGTTCCTTTTTTGTTTGTTTGTTTTTGATATGGAGTTTCACTGTCGTTGCCCAGGCTTGAGTGCAATAGTGCGATCTCGGCTCACTGCAACCTCCGCCTCCCAGGTTCAAGCAGTTCTCCTGCCTCAGCCTCCTGAGTAGCTGGGATTACAGGTGCACACCAGCACTTCTGGCTAATTTTTCTATTTTTAGTAGAGATAGGATTTCACCATGTTTGCCAGGCTGGTCTTGAACTCCTGACCGCCTGCCTTGGCCTCCCAAAGTGCTGGGATTACAGGTGAGGCTACCTGAAAAAATCAAAGGGGCCTTTGATGAGGTCCTGGTGGAAAGAAGGGCACCTGTGAGTCCACAGAGGTAGCTCCCCAGGGAGGGAGCCCTTGGAGGCAGGAGCCTAGAGCCCTGTGCCCAGAATCTAGACTCCAGCTTGTCAGGGCTTGGCTAGGACCTCCATGAATCAGCTCCCCACCTGGCCAGTTAGAAACCAGAGAAAGTCAGAGGAATCTGAGGCTAAGAGAGTGAGACAGACAGGCTTAGAGAGATAGCAAGAACAACAGTCAGCGGGAGGCAGGCAGAGGTGTGGGGAGACACAGGCTGAGAAACAGACAGTGGCTGAGACAGGGCGGAGAGGCCCCCAGTAGGCAGACTGTGCATATCAGCACCTACAAACAGGCTCACCCTGGATATCATCAGGGAACGCAAATTAAAGGACCCCTGATGTGCCACTCATTTTACACCTACAAAATTAGCAGACATTCACAAAATTATAATGTCTCATGCTGTTGAGGCTGTGGTGAAACCAGCTTACACACTCTGCCAGTGGCAGTATAAATTAGCACCGCCTTTTTAGGGAAGAAATTGGGCAATACACTTCCAGAGCTACGAAAATGTTCATACCTTTTAATGTGGTAATTCTGCTTCTGGGAATGTGTTGTATAGAAGTCATTCAACAGAACCATGAAAGATGCAAACCTAAAGACGTTGAGTGCAGCACTCTGTTATATGTTGTGGGCTCGATATGGCCACCACGAATTTTTTTTTTTTTTAAGACGGAGTCTCTCTCTGTTGCCAGGCCTCTTGGCTCTCTACAACCTCTGCCTCCTGGGTTCAAGCAATTCTCTGGCCTCAGCCTCCCGAGTAGCTGGGACTAAAGGCACGCACCACCACATCCACTTAATTTTTGTATTTTTAGTAGAGATGGGGTTTCACCATGTCGGCCAAGATAGTCTCGATATCCTGACCTCGTGATCTGCCCGCCTCGGCCTCTGAATTTTTTTAAAAATAGGGAATATTAAGACTATAGGCCTGGCACAGTGGCTCACACCTGTAATCCCAGCACTTTGGGAGGCCAAGGAGGGCAGATCACATGAAGTCAGGAGTTCGAGACAAACCTGGCCAACATGGCGAAACCTCATCTCTACTAAAAATACAAAAATTAGCCAGGTGTGGTAGCAGGTGCCTGTAATCCCAGCTACTTAGGAGACTGAGGCAGGAGAATTGCTTGAACCCGGGAGGCGGAGATTGCAGTGAGCCAAAATTGTGTCACCGCACTCCAGCCTGTGTGACAGAGAATGACTTGGTCTCACACACACACAAAAAAGAGCTATGTAGTATAACACTTAAGGGTCCTTAGAATATGTGAAAATAAGCAGAAAATAAAACCATCTGTACATTAAAATTAATAATTACATAAAACAGCTACCCGAAAGCTCAGGGCAGCCCCTCCCCTGCTGGTGAAGGGTGAACAGTTCTTGATCCTGGCTGGCCATACAGACACTCCCGTCTTCCCACAGAGGGGCCTGCCCTGCTGCTCACTGTCTGGAGCTGCCTCAGTCATGAAGCCTAATCCACAAACCTCAGTCTGGTGGGGAGACAGGCTCAGCAAAGCTTGCCCACCTGGCCAGCTCATGGGGGTGACTCTGGGGAGTCTGAGTGATGCTCACTGAGTCACATCTGCTGAGGTATGACTCTGATGTCACACCTAGAGAGGCCAAACCAGAAAGGAAAAGAGATGTGGGGTTGGGTCTTCGTTTAAGAAAGAGCTACAGTGATTTTGCAAGTTCTGAAGTGTCTTGCTAGTTGCAAGCACAGCGGTCTGTTTAAGCCAGCTGACGTCTGAACGCCCAGCTGGCGCATCACCGGCTGAAGGCAATTTAGAATAGATTGGAGGCAATTTAGAATAGATTGAAGGCAAAGGAAGAAGAGATCCTGGGATCACTTCTCCTGGACTGCCCCAACAGTAGGCACGATCTCATTCTAAACTTGATCCTCCAGTTTTGCGCGTTCCCCACCTGCTATTACCCATCAAAGAAGCTGGCACTGAACGGGAACTCAGAGAATTGTGGTGGGTGAATGAAAGGTGAGAATTTCACGTATTTTAAGAACGTAGTATAATGACCACGTAGTATGAATAAGCACGTGTCATCAGACAATTCTATCTCTAACCAAAGCCTGTCTAGCTTTCCAAATGCGCCCGTCATCGTGTTCTGGAGATGCTCTGCTCCTTATCCCTGCCCTGCTACCTGCCAAGGGGATGCCCTTCCTTACAGAGGCCAAGAATATTCACTGACCATGCCCAGGTCCAGACAAACCTAACCTTGTTCACTCGCTCCATGGATAGCCACGGAGCACAAAGAGGCTTTGTGACAGGCCTGTCCTTGATGTGCTTTCAGTCTCACGGGAGAGACAGGGGCAAACCACAAAGAATAATTCATGGAGTGACCACATGGGTGCTGTGAAAACAAATAGGCAGCAGCAGTGAGGAGTGAGAACACCCAGGAAGTGGGCTCAGAGTCGGGCGGAGGACTGGGCAAGTCTCCTTGGGGGAGGTGGAAAGGGAGCAGGAGTTTGAGGAAAAACAGGAGTTTATCTGACAGAAGGAGCATCCGAGGTCCAGGGGCAAGTGTGAGTTCGCCTCAGCCTTCCCCACCTTCTCATCAGTGAACCACTGGCAAGAAGTTCATCGTGGCCATTCTTTCGTTCATTCATTTATTCCTTCCACCAACACTGACTGCACGCTGGCTCTGTGTCAGTTGCTATTCTAGGTTTGGGGACATAGGAGTAAACAAGTCAAAGGTCTCATCCTCCCGTAGGGAACATAGACCATAAACAATCAGGCAATGAATAAATAATATCAGGCCCCATTTTAGTAGGTGCTAGAGAGAAATAGAAGAGATTTAGGAAGTAAGCGTGATGGAGGTGGAGAAACCGGAGGGAGTATTTAATCAGGAAAAACTTCAGTGGGAAAGTTATATTTGATTTAACACCTAAAGGATGTGAATAGGCAAAACATTAAAAAATCTGGGGAGGGGCATTTTCAGCAGAGCATGTGATAAGTGCAAAGGGCCTGGGGCACAAATAAACTAAGCATGTTGAAGGATTAGCACAAACGCCACAAGACAGGAAAAGAGAGAGGGAGGAAGGTAGTAGGAGATCAGAGAGGCCACAGGGAGCCAGGCCTGCTTATGGCACTGTTTCCTGGGATCCAGGAAATTACAGCATTTCCTGCGTCACAGCTAGGCTCCTGCCTCATGTCAGGGTCGCAGCTGGAACTGGACCCAGGCCCTGCACACTCGTGTTCTTGGCTGGGTGCTAGTGTGTGTCCCACTTTCATCCAGAAGCACCCACTGGGTCAGACAATGAACAAGCTACACCTGGCATGCTGCCCGCACAAGACATGGGGCCTCCACAAAAACTCCATCCCCAGGCCCTCCTCTTCCTGTTCTGCCAGAGGGTGTTCCTGGAGTCCCAGCCTGACTTGAAACCAGGTGACATTAAGTGTGCTCTTCAGGAAGGAGCATTAGGGACACAAGGCTGGAGCGTGCAGCACCTACAGGGACCTGGTGGCAAATGATGCCAGAGAACCGAAGGTCAGGCTAGGCAGAGTGGAGCAGGCAGGGAAGCACCAAAAGTGTTTGAGGAAGTGGATGAAGGAGTGAAATGTGTTTCAAAAAATATTTAGAAGGGCCGGGCGTGGTGGCTCATCCTTGTAATCCCAGCACTAATTTAGGAGGCTGAGGCAGGCGGATCACCTGAGGTCAGGAGTTTGAGGCCAGCCTGGCCAACATGGTGAAACCCCATCTCTACTAAAAATACAAGAAATTAGCTGGGCTTGGTGGTGGGTGCCTGTCATCCCAGCTACTCAGGAGGCTGAGGCAGGAGAATCGCTTGAACCTGGGAGGCGGAGGTTGCAGTGAGCCGAGATTGCACCACTGCACTTCACCCTGGACGACAAGAATAAGACTCCGTCCACCTCCCCCCCCAAAAAATTAGAAGCATTTTACTTTAAATTTTATTTATTTTTTGAGATGGAGTTTCACTCTTGTTGCCCAGGCTGGAATACAGTGGCACGATCTCAGCTCACTGCAACCTTCGCCTCCCGGATTCAAGCGATTCTCCTGCCTCAGCCTCCTGAGTAGCTGGGATTACAGGCGCCTGCCACCATGCCTGGCTAATTTTTGCATTTTTAGTAGAGACAAGGTTTCGCTATGTTGGCCAGGCTGGTCTCAATGTGCTGGAATTACAGGCATGAGCCACCGTGCCCAGCCTAGAAGCCATTTTAGAAACAGATCAGAAGAAAGGAAAGGAGATTGAGCAAAGAGATGATGAAATCCTGAACTAGGGCAATGGCTTTGGGGCTGGTTTCAAGAGACAAAGCAGGTGGATCCACTGGGTTGATTTGTATGGTGGGGAGAGCGGGTAATTGTGGGAGAAAAGTCAAAGGTAGTGGCGGCTTCTACCAGGTGGCTGGGCAGATGGTGATCTCCCGGAGGAAAAGCAGGCCGATGTGTGCGGGAATACCGCCAAAGTCGTGGTGGGGAGTTGGCGACAAGAGGCAGATGGGTATTTTGGACGCTCTGAATAAAAGGTGGATCTAATTAATCCAGAACAAGATGCCCAGGCCATGACAGCTTGGTGCTCATGACAGAGGCCTGGGCAAGAGAGACATGTGCAGTCAGGCAGCAGTTGCCACTGTGAGTGCTGGGGCAGCGTGCAAAGTGAGAAACTAAGGCTGAGGAAAGAATTCTGCGGACTATTGACATTTGCTAGGCATGGGGTAGGGGGAGAGAGAGTTCAGGCTTATGGAAAACAACAGAGGAGGCCGGGCATGGTGACTCATGCCTGTAATCCCAGCACTTTGGGAGGCTGAGTTGGGCAGATCTCGAGGTCAGGAGTTCAAGACGAGTCTGGCCAACATAGTGAAACCCCATCTCTACTAAAAATACAAAATTTTGGCCTGGCCGGTTGGCTCACGCCTGTAATCCCAGCACTTTGGGAAGCTGAGGCGGTTGAATCACGAGGTCAAGAGATTGAGACCATCCAGGCCAACATGGTGAAACCCTGTCTCTACTAAAAAAAATACAAAAAATTAGCTCTAGCTACTTGGGAGGCTGAGGCAGGAGAATTGCTTGAACCCGGGAGGCAGAGGTTGCAGTGAGCCAAGATTGCACCACTGCACTCCAGCCTGGTGCCTGGTGACAGAGTGAGACTCTGTCTCAAAAAAAATTTAGCCGAGTGTGGTGGTGTGCACCTATAATCCCAGCTACACAGGAGGCTGAGGTAGGAGAATCGCGTGAACCCAAGGCGTGGAGGTTGCAGTGAGCCAGCGCACCTGGGTTTGGATCCTGGCTCTGCTTCTTCCTAGCCAGGAATGCTGGGTAAGTCACCTAACCTCAATCCCTAGTGTCCCAACCTACCTCATCTAGGTGTGAGAAGTGCATGAGTTAGTACCTGTAGAGTGCTGCACACAGTGCCTGGGGGAGATGAGAGCTCAGTGTGTGTTCACGGCTCTTAGATATCAAAGTTTCAGGCTGGACAAGGTGGCTCACTCTATAATCCCTTTGCACTTTGGGAGGCTGAGGCGGGCAGATCACCTGAAGTCAGGAGTTCGAGACCAGCCTGGCCAACATGGTGAAACCCCATCTCTACTAAAAATACAAAACTTAGCTGGGTGTGGTGGTACACACCTGTAGTCCCAGCTACTCTGGGAGGCTGAGGCAGGAGAATTGCTTGAACCCAGGAGGCACAGGTTGCAGTGAGCCAAGATTGCACCACTGCACTCCAGCCTGGGTGACAGAGCAAGACTCCTGCTCAAAAAAAGAAAAAAAAAAAGATATCAAAGTTCCTTTTGGAAGGGAATATTGAAACATCCCTTCAGAACTGAGGGAGGACGGGAGAGTCCTTCCTGACTCAATGTGGGTATGTCATATGAAGATTTTTTTTTTTTTTTTTGAGACAGAGTCTCACCCTGTTGCCCAGTCTGGAGTGCTGTGGTGCCATCGAGGTTCACTGCAACCTCTGCCTCCCAGGTTCAAGGGATTCTCCTGCCTCAGCCTCCTGAATAGCTGAGATTAAAGGCACCTACCACCATACTCATCTAATGTTTTTGTAGTTCAGTTTGTAGTTTTAGTAGAGATGGGGTTTCACCATGTTGGCCAGGCTGGTCTCAAATTCCTGACCTCAGGTGATCTACCCGCCTCGGCCTCCCAAAGTGCTGGGATTACAGGTGTGAGCCACTGTGCCTGGCCATGAAGATGGTTTTACAGGACTTTGGTTTAAGAGAAACTAGATACCTGAAGTATTCCCAGGGAGGTGAGAAACATCCAAAGACAAGGATCCAGCCTGTGAATGGAGACTGGAAAGCAGCTGCAGTCATATCACACAGAGTGCTGCGATGCCTCGGAGGACCAGGTACTTGTGCCCCGTCTCTTTCAGAAGCTTCAGGCCTGGCTTCAGGTTTCCGTCCTGCTTGACCCTCCCTCATGTTTTCCAGCTCCTCCGAAGTCCAGCCTATGCTGCTCTGTGGGGATTGTCTGCCCCCTACTGTTCATTGTCTGTCATGACACAAACTGAACAGATGGCCAGGAACTCAGGGGCACTCATTGGGAGAGACCTTAGAGACACACTTTTCTCCAACTCTTTAGACCCTGACTCCCGGGAATACATTTTACACTGTGATTCCACACAAAAAGTTTCACAAAATAATCTTCACCAGCCGGACGCAGTGGCTTACACCTGTAATCCCAGCACTTTGAGAGTCCAAGGCAGATGGAAACCTGAGGTCAGGAGTTCGAGACCAGCCTGGCCAACATGGTGAAACGCTGTCTGTACTAAAAATACAAAAATTAGCTGGGTGCGGTGGGTGCCTGTAATCTCAGCTACGCGGGAAGCTGAGGCAGGAGAATTGCTTGAACCTGGGAGGCAGAGGTTGCAGTGAGCCACTGCACTCCATCCTGGGTGACAGATGGAGACTCTGTCTCAAAAATAAATAAATAAATTAATTAATTAAAATAAATTGTCCAAACCTACCTCTTTTTTTCCCCTTTCTTCTTTCCTTCCTTTCTTCCTTACCTCCTTTCTTTCTATTAAACAGTGTGATGTACTCTGATATTGTTTGTTCTATTCTATTTCATTTCTTAAAATGCTAATTGGGACCCCCTAACTTGATTTCACCAGTCTTTAGTGTTTTGACTGCAGTTTAAAAATCACTGGGATAGCAATTCTGGTGGATCAGTTTATGAAGACAGAAACACATTGTTACCATTATAAAATAAAATCAGAGATGGAAACCAGGTAAGATAAAGGCACATGGAGAAAGCCGAGAAACTGTCTTTTGAAACTAAAAAAAAAAATTTCAAAGATGGGGCCAAGCCAAAAACTTTGACAATAGGTTTGCAATGCAAATAAGTGAGACTTTGTATTCAGAATATTTAAAGGACTCAAGTAAGAAAAAGACATGAAAGAAGAAAAACAAGCAAAGATATGAACAGAGAAGTCTCAGAAAAGGAAACTCACAGCAGCAATAAGCATCTGAAAAGATGCTCTACCCCACTCATAGACAGGAAAGAACAGAACTTAGAATTACTAAAACTTTAGAAACTTGGAGGAAGGACCCTGGAGAGCTGAAACTCAGACTTTTGATAAGGGGTGCCAGTTGGCTGGTACTGGTATTCTAAACAGGGGTGCAATAAAATTGGTTCTTCAAACACTAGAAAGTTGCAACATGGATTCAGCTGCCCCTAAGAGAAGGAACTGCCACTACCAGCGTGAAGTAGTTGCTGGTATGAGCTCAACATGGAGCCAGGTAGCAAGGCAGAAATCTGGTTTGCAGAGACGTAGCCTTAGCATGAAGCTGAGTATAGAAGGTAGAGGGCTAGAGCCAAGGCACAAAGTCTAACTGCCACAGTCAATTCTATTGGTTAACCAGTATTATATTTAAACTTCCATACCAAGAAGAAAAAATCTTCTTTTCTATCTCACACAATGTAATGATTCTTCATAGAAATAAAGATACTATTAGTCTCTCCTTGAGAAAAGAGATATATGAGGTCCCAAAAGTCACCACTCCATAAATGTAGTCACAGTCCTGTCTGATATTCTGTTGTCTAAAAACTAAATTATGAAGTTAATCTTCAACAAAATGTATATAAAATAATAAGGAAGAGACTTTCAGCTGGAGTGAAGGACAAGGAACTGGATTTACCCTCTTCTCTGAAATAACTGAAGAAACAGACAAAAGTGGGCCCCACAATTGCCCCAGCTTACTGCCTGGAGAAAGCTTCCCAGCTGCAGAGTAGGAAGAAGGAACCCTAGCAGACTCCTACCATCTTCCTGATTTAAGGAGACAGAAACAGCTGGCAGTACTGGGAGGCCAATACAGCCAGAATTCACAGGGCAGCATGCTGAAATTGAGAGCGTTGTACAGAAAGATAGCTCTAGAGAAACAAAGGTCCCCATCAAGTATTCAGCTGAATACAGGAGAAAAAGGAGTAAGGTGTTACCTTGAAGATAGGATTTATCAATGGAAGGCACCTCAGGGTGGCCACAGCAATGACCTCAGCCATCAAGTGTCCCCTCAGAAGATGAGACCAGAGCTCATGGAGCTGGAAGTCAGAGCTATGCACTCAGCATTTGGCCAGAAGCCAGACCATTGGAGGATCCATGGACCAGCAAAGCGGAGGTGGCAGGGATCTTGTGCTGAGCAGTTGGAGCTGGAGCTGGGGCAAGACATGGGGAGGGAAGGCATGAGTACCAGGCGCTCAGCAATCTGATCCCGTCCCTTGAGTGTTTAACCTCGCCCTTGTCCTTCAAAGGTGTTTTGCTTTCCCCATGTCACTGCTGCCGCTCCCTGTAGCTACCATTTCCTCCCGCCCTTTCCTCCCTGCTTGCTGCATTCGCACCCTGCAAGCTGCTCTGCCTCCAGCATTCTACAGAAACTGCCCCTCTAGGGCCTCCTCCAGCCTCCACTTCCCCTTCCAGTCCCCGCAGTGTGGATAAGCTTCAAACTGCCTGCTTCCTTCATCCCACACTCTTATTTTGAAATCTCATCTTTTAGTCCCACCTCTACACAAAGAACTCAATCTCTAGTTCTCAGCTGTCTGCTGGACAATTTCAGTGTCTTCTCTTTACCTCAACATTGGCCAGTCAAAAGCCTACCTGAGCGCCCTGTCCTCTTTATCTATGCTTTTTCTGCAGGCACCTGGCCTCGCTTCCCTTTCCTCTCTCCTTGATCTCTCTTTGCACTCACATCCATCTGTCCTCTCCATCCTGACAGTCACTACCCACATGTGAGCTCCCCTCTTCCTGGGGCCAGTACTGGAGTCTGTCACCCTAATCCCCATTTCTAGCATCTCCCCTCTCTAACTCATCCTAAACATGACTGCCCACACCGTGTGCCCACAGCACATTTCAGCACAGCCTTTTCCAGCTTCCCACCTCATTCTCCTTAGCCTGGTTTAGTCTGACCCCCAGTCCAACTGTCCGCTAACAATCTCCTGACTCCTCTACCTCAGCTTCTACCCAGTTTGTCTTGCCCCTGAGGATGGGTCCTTCCTCTCCCTCCTGCTTGTCTGAGACCTGGCCCTCCTCCAACGCTCGTGACACCCACCTCCCCTGATCCCTTCTGGGCGGTCTCTGTCCTCAGGGACTTCCTCAGTCCTGGAGCTTCTGCAGACTGGTCCAGTCTGTGTCTTCAGCTACACTGCAAGGCTTCAGATCAGAGACTTGGTGCGTTCCTCCTTTCAGGTCTTCCCAATGCCTTAGCCCAGCGCCTGTGCAGATGGTGCTCAGTGCATTTCAGTATGGGGCTGAGCTGAGAAGGCCGGAGACTGGGAGCAGAAATCCTGAGTCCTCTCACCTGGATGACCACGGGCAAGAGTTTCTCATCAGAAACTCTTGGCTTCAGCTTCAGCATGACCAAAGGGGCAGCTGGTTGCTGCCGGCTACAAAGAATGATGTTGGCCTGGATCCCATCCAGCAGGGAGAAGTCAGCTTCAAACAGTGTGCCTCCCTGGGTGGGGGAAGAGGTCAAGGGCTGCTATCAGCATAAAGCATCTTCTTCCTACTCTGATTCCTCCAGGGGGGAAGAGAGAGAGGGGAGCTGACTTGTCTCCATCACCTGCTTTGTACCAGGTAATAGATCACGTGCTTATTGCTTCATATCTTTTTTTTTTTTTTTTTTGAGCCAGGGTCTTCTCTGTTGCCCAGGCTGGAGTGCAGTGGCAGGATCACCATGGTTCACTGCAGCCTTAACTTCCTTGGGCCCAGGTGATCTTTCCACCTCGGCCTCTCAAGTAGCTGGGACTTACAGGTGCATGCCACTACACCAAAAATTACAGGTGCTAATTTTTGTATTTTTGTAGAGGGGGTTTCACCATGTTGCCTAGGCTGGCCTCCAACCCCTGGACTCAGGCAATCCTCCTGCCTCGGCCTCCCAAAGTGCTGGAATTACAGGTTATGAGCCACTGTGCCTAGCCTTACAATTTTTATACATAGTTGAATGAGACTCAATTTTACAGAAGTAAAAACAGATAATCAGAGAGGTAAGCTGTGGTCACACAGCTTACAAATAGCAGAACCAGCGTTTACATCCAAGCCTAGCTGCCCTGTAATCCCATGAATTTCCTCTCTGTTGTTCCATGTTGCCTCCTGATTAACAGCCACAGCACTCTGACCCTGCACACTCTGCACACTCCCTTAATCCCTAGCACCAAGGCCCAGTCACGTTTTTGTTTGACCCTGTTTCTATCAACCATTCCACCTTGCACACCGTCCCTCAGCAGAATGCTACTTTTGTGTGGAAAGGAGGCTGTGTAGCTGAGCTTCTCCAGGATCCCTCAGGGCCTCTCCTGCAGAATCCCTCCTTGCCGGCTGGCAGCAAGCCAGGCCCACAATGGGTCCCGCAGCGGCATCATTGACGCCAGCCTGCCTCACTTCACTGCTGAGCCTCCTCAGGGCTCTGATGTCCATACCTCCAGCTCCTTCTCCAGCTGGGCCTGCAGTTCCTCCATGCCTGGAGGGAACACAAGGCAGGCAGGAAGGTGACTAGAGCACCTCAGCACGATGGGGTTGGCGTCATTAAGAAACTGGTACCCAAATAAGGCATTTTCCTTCCAGGAGTGCCACACACACTCTGGGGAAGGCAGCTGTTGAGCAAGTTGTGGGATCTGAGCTCTTGGTCCTTCCAACCTCATCAAACATGCCCTCTTGACTCCAGCCCACCAGAGGACCCAAGTCTCTGGTCTCCCCACACTGGTCTTCCAATTCCCCTGGATTGGGTGAGATCTGGGGGTAAGGGTCCTAGGAGATGTATCAGGGTGGGGGGATTGACCTGCTAGCTTGCTCTGGACACACCAGAAAATCTGGTTGAAGTCATCCAGATCCTTCCAGCAAGTCAGAACATTTAAAGAGTCTTTGATAGCAAGGCTGGCCAGCCTTCAGGGAAGGATGGGGCAAAGGGTTCGAGCATCATTCTGAGACTCCAAAATTACAACCACAGGCACCTGTCTTGGGCCAGTGCAGTGCATTGCAGCCCAAAAGTCCCTTGCCTTCCACCTCCCTGTCACCCAGCTTCCCCTTGCTCTCACCCCTTGGCCAGCGAAGCCTCAAAGTCAACTCTCTTGTCTTCCAGAAATCGCTCATCCACAGGGAGGTCACACAGTTCGGCCCCAGCCACATTCAGAATTAACCCATCCTTCCAGTTTCCCCACCTGTGGGGAAGGAGTGAAATCAGGCAGGGGTGCTAGAGGCATCGGGAGCTCCCGTGGGGTCAGGGGAGGAGGGCTCACCGGTTCAGCTTCCTTCTCTCTTCCAGCTCTTCTTCCCGGCGTTTCCTGAACAGGCCCTGAGGGTCGCAGACCACAGTGTGGCCTAGAAGGAGAGGGGAGGGCTTGGCCAATGACTTTTTCTGCGAGCCTCTTCTCCTCCCTGCCAGGAAAGCCTCATCACCCCGTCCTTCTGTGTGGCCCCTGCCCGTTCAGCACCACGACCCTCCCCCAGCCTCCAGCCACTCTGTGCCAGCTGTAGCCACTGCCCCTTCGACACCACCGAAGATCCCTGTGTTTCAGGCTCCAGCAACCCTATCCTGCACCCTCTTCTCCACACCCGCATCCCCCCAGCTTCTCTCGCACCCCAGAGGCCTCTGGACATCCCCAGCCCCGCGCTCACCAGGGCTCAGGACTTCGTCGCCCTCTACCCAGCGGTAACAAGGGAACCAGACTTCGATCCAGCTGCAGAACCAGGCGTCGCCCTGGAGGAGGTGCCGTTTGCGCAGTTTTACAAACAGCAGCGGCCTCAGGTACTCCGGTACTTCCACCTTGACTTTGGTCTCCTGTGGGCGGGCGGCAGCAGAGGCTCAGACCGGGTGGGGCTTGGCGAAGGGGCACTCGGCTAAGCCCTCCAGCGCCCACGCCCTTCCTTGGAGCCTCTGAAAAAGCGGCGCGAAGAGAGCGGGGCGGGGGGAGGGACTCGGTTCTGAGGGGACTGGGGCAGCAGGTAGAAAGGTTGCTCCTTCACTTTCTCTTCCCTGTGGTCGTTGACTGTGCTAAGCCCTGGTCTGGGCGCTGGGAACCCGGAGCCGTGCCCTGGACAAGCGCGCTGTGAAGCTGGGACGGGCTGGTGGCAATTCCCGCTGTGCGACCCCCTCCCCCCAGGCTGAGGACCTTCAGGGGCCCCACTGGCCTGGGGATAGCCTTCCCGGAGACCTGGAGGTGGGGAGGGCTCAGCCAGGAATAGTGAGAGGGTAGGCAGGGGAAAGGCGTGCCAGGCAGGGACAGAACAGAGGGGAAGGGAAGGCCAGCAGCATCATGGAGCTGGCGCTCAGAGCCCAGGCGTGGGGGGTCAGCAGGTCGGGAGGCTCTTGAAGGTGGCCCCAAGGGCTTTGGATTTGGTCCCGAGAACAAGCGGGAACCATTCAAACGTGTTAAGCAGCGGGAGTGAATTAGGGAGAAATCCTTCCGGCTTCAGAAGGGCTCGGAAGGTCTGCAGCAGAGCTGGCGAGGCCGCTGGAGGTGTGAAACGGCTTTTAAAATCGAGAAAGCAGGAGGACCGACGACCGCTCCGGCGACCGCAGAGTTTCCAGGCGCGAGAGCTGGCGCTCAGGAGCATCCCTGAATTTCCAAGGAGCTCGAGCAGCGGGAACATTTATTGAGCGTTTACTGTGTGTCACCAGCTGCCCACCCTAGGGAAGGAAGAAGGGAGGAAGGAGTGCGCCTTTCCACCTTCGGTCCTCCGTTCCCTCACCGTGGAGTTGCGGGGCCACCTGCTCCGTGCACATTTTCTTTCTCCGAAGCTCGGAGCAAGAGCATGGCGGTATGGGGAGCAGGGCTCAGCAGGTTCAACGGGACGTGGGCGGTCGGGGGCGGGGCGGATATTGGGCAAGGATGCGGGAGCTGCTCAGGGTCTAGAACTGACTGCGCCGGATTCTTGTTTAGAGGGAGGTGAAGCGAGGGAGGAGGCGCGGATGACACCAGGGGAGGCAGGAGGAGAGGTCTGGGAGGTCGGAAGAGGGGCGGACCTCATTCGGGCAAGTTTCTTTGAAGTTCCCTGGGACAGACTTCCGGATTTGGGGAACTGGGAGAGAGCTAGACCAGCGATGGGAATTTGGGGTTGGTGGAAGAAAAAAAAGTAACAGGACCCGGTGGAACCCCAGGTTGATATGATAAATGATGGGATGTGGGTCGGGAAATCGGGAGTGTTCTCCTGTCTTGGCTTCCCATCCCTTCCCTCTCACCACCCACCCCACCCCAGGCGATAAAGCCCGAAAGGTCGGAGATCCAACAGCGCTAGCGATTGAAACGGCTTTTTAAAATAGAGAAATTGAGAGGACCGACGGCCGCTCCGGTGACCGCTGAGTTTCCAGACAAGGGAGCTCTGTGCAACGAGGGGCGCACAGGAGCATCCCCTCAATTCCAAGGAGATCGCGTAGCCGGGACATTTATTAAGCGCTGTGTGCCACCGGCGTGTTTTCTGTCCAAAACACGCAGGAAGAAGGAATCAAAGCCTGGTACAGCAGGCAGGCGAGGTGGGGAAAGGAGTTATGCACGCGTGTACCACGGACTTTGGGGCAAGTCTGGATGGCTAGGAAGCCAACCTCCATCTAAAGGCTCGCGCGCGCGCTCACACACACACACACACACGCCTCACAAGTTGGATTGCAGGAGAGGGTGAAGTAGGCAAGGAGACCCAGTCTGCCGTCGCGCTTGAGGAAGGTATATTTAAGCTACTGAATTCATTCCACCAACTTTGCACACCTGTCTTCCTTGTACCAGACTCTGGGACTTTTTCCCCCCACACCGTTTTTTTTTTTTTGAGACGGAATCTCGCTTCTTCGCCCAGGCTGGAGTGCAGTGGCGCGATCTTGGCTCATTGCAACCTCCACCTCCCGGGTTCAAGCAATTCTCCTGCCTCAGCCTCCAGAGTAGCTGGGATTACAGGCGCGCACCACCACGCCCGGCTAATTTTTGTATTTTAGTAGAGATGGGGTTTCACTATCTTGGCCAAGCTGGTCTCCTGGCCTCGTGATCTACCCGCCTCGGGCTCCCAAAGTGCTGGGATTACAGGCGTGAGCCACCGCGCCCGGCCAGGACTCACTCCATTTGAGGGTTAAACTCTCTGCCTCCCTAGGCTCCTGCCCCTCTGGCGCTCCCATAGCCGAGCACCGAACCCTTGCCATTAGGGAGCCAGCCTGGGCTGAGCCCGCGGGGCCAGGAATGGGCGGAGCCACCGCCCCCATATCCCACAATGCCCCGGGACCGGAAGAGGGAGCCGTGGTTTCCGGAACTTCTTCCGCCCCTCTGGGCTTTTGCTCTGTTGGGCTGGTGTTGATAAGTGTCTGCTTGTTATGGCCACTGCCGTCGCTATGGAAACAGGTGAGTAGCTCTCTGAGCCTGGAGTCGTTGCAGATAGAACTCTCCTCGGCCCAGACCGCTTCTCCCGCTTCCCTGGGGCCTCCTTCCAGGCCTCACTCTACAGGGTATGTGGACAGGGAGGAGAGAAGGCTCTTGTAGCGTCTAGAAAGGCTAAGGTACTCTGCAGTTTTCCTAATTTGGTTTGTTTGCACATCTTTGCTATTCAAACACGACCCCACCAGCTCCCCGGCGTGGGCGACACTAAGGGAGAGGAGTTATGTCTTAAAGCGTGTCCTCCTTGTGTCTTAAAGCGTGTCCTTGATTGGCTTTCTGCTTCTCACATGAGCTTGCACAAGTTTGAAATATTGTCGCTCGACTTGAGTATCACTCTGCTACTTGTGCTTCTTATATATGCGTACGTTCTGTGATCTTTTAGGCTGTCTGCAGTCTCTTTTTCAGCTTGTATCCTAAGTTTTTCTTAACAGACTCAGCACGTAGCTTTTGCGAAACTTAATCGCTGTTAACAATTGTTACAACGCATTATTAAAATCGGGGAAGCCACAATTACTACAGCCTACGTTAGTGATCACTGTTAAAATTCCTGCAAAGTGGCTCACGAGTGGTAGGAATTCTGCTCCGTTTGTGTTGTTTTCTTTGATGACTTCTCTTTAACTTTAGAGGTAACCCTCTTCCATGACTGTTTCTTAGGTCTCACTACCACCTGATATGCAGAAGTAGGGTGCTGCCCCAGTGGACCATGCTCTAGCTTTTCAAACTGCTAGAACTATCGGTGTTTGTCAGCCTCGGCACTATTGACATTTTGGGACCAGTGATTCTTCGTTGTTGGCAGAGGGTGGGGGTGTGGCCCTGTGCACTGTAGGATGTGAGGTGGCATTCCTGGCCTCTACCCACCAGGTACTAGTAGCACCTTCTGTGCACCACGCCCCAACTTTTCCACCAAACTAAAATGTCTCTAGACATTGCCATATATCATCTGGGGGACAAAATCACACTTCGTTGAGAACCACTGTCCCACATTCTACACACAGAAGCCAGAAAGATATTTTTAAAATGTAAATGGCATCATGTCATTCCCCTGTTGGAAACCCTCCAGTGTTTTCCTGTTGACCTTAGAATAAATCTCAGACTCCTTACTGTGGCTTAGAAGACCTTCTGTGGACTGGCCCCTGCTTGCTTTTCATCTCCTGTCTTCCATTCTGCTTCCATGTCTATATAATTGCCCCTCTCTCACTCCAGCCACACTGGCCTTCTTTCTGTTCCTTGAACATTCAAAACTTGTTCCATCCACCTTTTGTATTTGCTGTTCCTTCTGCCTAGAATGCACCCTTTCCAGATCACTGTTCGCTCACACATATCTCTGATTAAATGTCACCTAATCAGTAAGGCATGTCCTGACCATTTTATCAAAGGAAACCTCTTCCATTCTCTATCACATTACCCATATATTTCCTTTATAGTGCTAATCACAGTAGAAAATTGTCTCCTTTCATCATTGCTTGTCTGCCTTTTCACCAGAGTGTAAGCTCCACTAGAGTTGGGTCTTTGCCTTTTTTACTGCTATAGTCCAAGTTCCCGGAATACAGACAGTTCCCAATGGTACCAAAGCGACATTCAGTAGAAATACTACTTTAAGTACTCATACAACCATTGTTTCTTACTTTTAGTACAGTAAGCAATAAATTACATGAGATATTCAACATTTTATTATAAAATAGACTTTCTGTTAGATGATTTTGCTCAACTTTAGGCTAATGTGTCCTGAGCGTGTTTAAGGTAGGCTAGGCCAAGCTACGATGTTTAGTAGGTTGTAGATAGTAAGTGCATTTTCAAATTACCATATTTTCAATTTACAATGGGTTTATTGGGAGGTAACACCATCGTAAGTGGAGGAGCATCTGTAGTGCCTGGCACAGAGCAGGTTCTCAATAAATGTGACCCTTGTCCATCTTCTTCAAACCTCAGTTCAGGTTTCAATGACCTCCTTTCACTTTCTCTTCTAAGATTATTTTTGCTTGCTGGTGGGCTTGCTGTAATTTTTAACTACATCTAACCTACCTTAAAAATGTGTATGGATAGGGGTACCAGGTACACAGACTTAACATAAAGAAAACCATTTACTTTGAAAACATAAACAAAGGCCAGTTAATAATTTATGAGTCTGTTTGTTGCCTCTCAAGCTTTTAGCAGGCATGGAATCATTCCACAGGTCATGATTTCAGTTTGGTCTCTGTTCCTAAGGGGTGAAGGTCATCTGAGGGCTTTGGATCCCAAACTCACCTGGCTCAGAGGCTCAAACAGCCTCTTTGTCCATCAACCCGATTTATACGGCATCCTGAGCCTGAAAACCTTTTGTGCTGGCTTCAAGTGAAAATAATTCACTGGGTCAAAAGTAGGCTGGTCCAAGACGCTGCAGGACGGTCAATAAACCTTGGCTGTGTTCAGGAACCGCGGCTTGGCTGTTTCTTACATTGATTTATGGGCTGTTTCCATGAAACCGAAAAGCATTGGTCCACCTGGCAGCTGGAGGCCTTTCTGTCCTGGCTGAGGGCCCTGGCTGAGGGCCCTGGCTCCT
This sequence comes from Cacajao melanocephalus, assembly GCA_963573385.1. Taxonomy (NCBI): domain Eukaryota; kingdom Metazoa; phylum Chordata; class Mammalia; order Primates; family Pitheciidae; genus Cacajao; species Cacajao melanocephalus. Next base: position 56,076 of record CAUYLG010068201.1, read on the forward strand.
TGGTGGCTTTTGGGAAGCAGCATCTCATCAGGCCATTTTTTCCCTCGTGGGGGCAGCCGGCCTGGCCCGTGGGGCCTGGCTCTCCGCGCGGTGCAGAGACGTCTTCATCTGCAGGGACGAGGCCCTGAGGTGGTGGGAGGCCGTTTCCATGCGCTGCAAGGAGGCTTCCACGTGCCAGGAGGACGCCTCCAGGACGCGAGGGAGCCGCTTTCCTGACGGGGAGAGGGAGGGCCCCTCGCTGCAGCGCTGGGAGGTCTCCACCCGCCTGGACGACGTCTCCACGCGGTGGGACGAGGCCTCCTCGCGGACCATGGACGTCTCTGTGTAGCAGGCGGTCCCCACCCGGGACGAAGACTGCTTGCCCCCTCGGGCTGAGGCCATTCTGCCAGGCGTGAGGGGGCCAGGGAGGCCTCTAGGCACCCCACACACCAATGGTCACCGCAGGCAAAAGAGAGGAAAACTACTGTACTGCCACAGGCGGGAGCGCCACAACACGATGACATGGAAGCACCATGGTCCTTCCAAGGCTAAAACACTGGGCTCCTGCCCCTCGGGTGCTCCCACGGTCCTGTCCCCACCCCCTGCCGTTCGGGAGCCAGCGGGGGTGGAGCGGGCCAGGGATAGGCGGAGCCTCCCGGCCCCATATCCCCCAAGGCCCGGAGATCGGAAGAGGGAGCTGGAGTTTCCGGAACTTCCCTCACTGCTCTGGGCTTTTGCTCTGCCGGGCTGGTGGCGAGTTGGGGGTCTCCGTTTGTTATGGTCGCCGCTGTCGCTATGGAGACAGGTGAGTAGCTCTTTGAGCCTGGAGTCTTCACAGATGAACTCTCCTAGGCCCAGACCGCTTTCCCGGGGCCTTCTTTCAGGCCTCACTCGGCAGGGTTCGTATTTGGACAGGGAGGAGAGAAGGCTCTTGCGGCGTCTAGAAAGACCAAGGTGCTTTTTGCAGTTATCCTAATTTGGTTTATTCCACGTCTTTGCTATTCGGAAACCAACAGCTCCCCGGCGTGGGCGAGATTAAGAGAGGACTTGGGTGTTAAACCATGTCCTCCTTAATTGGTTTTCTGCTTCTCACGAGCTTGCGTGTTTGAAATATCATCGCTCGACTTGTGTATCATTCTGCTGCTGGTGCTTCTCATATATGCATACACTCCACGATCTTTTCGGCTCTCTGCAGCCTCTTTTTCGGCTTGCATCTTAAGTTTTTCTTAACGGATTCAGCACGTAGCTTTTGCGAAACGTAATCACTGTTAACAATTGTTAATAATAATAGTTTAATACAACGCATTGTTAAAATAGGGGAAGCCACAGTTATTACAGCCTACCTAAGTGATCACTTAAAATCCCTCCAAAGTGGCCCACGAGTGGTAGGAATTCTGCTCTGTTTGTGTGGCTGCTTTCTTTGACGATTTCTCTTTAACTTTAGAGAAACTTCTAACTTAATCCTTTTAATCAAGGCTTCGCTTTTCTTAGATTTCCAAGAAAGGCTTATCTCCACCCACTCCCAGTTTAGGAAGACCATCTCAATATTAGTCAGGTTTCTTTATTCTTTCCTTACCACAAATCAGTATTATATACAGTGACCTTTATTTTTGATGATTTTTGTTCTCTTGTCTCCTAGATGATTCTGGAAATCGACTTCGGTTTCAGTTGGAGTTGGAATTTGTGCAATGTTTAGCCAACCCAAATTACCTTAATTGTAAGTTTTTAAGCACCTCATTCAATTGAGTAACTATTAATTTCTGACAGAAGAGTTGCAATTCAAAATAGCATCTAATTGTACACATTCTCACAGGAATGAAATTACACTTATGCTGATGTATAGAAGTAATTGTGCACACTGGGACTTGTGTTTTGAATCCGATGTGTGTTGCTGGTGGGGGTGTTATGTAAATAGATCCTTTATATTAGGGGTAACAAATCATAGTTTAAGAATTGGTTTGACCTACAGATTTTCTTTTTTGTAATACTTTTCAGTTCTTGCCCAAAGAGGTTACTTCAAAGACAAAGCTTTTGTTAATTATCTTAAATACTTGCTTTACTGGAAAGACCCAGAATATGCCAAGTATCTAAAGTAAGTTTAATTTTTATAATCCTAAGCGTGTGTATACTTTATTATATAATAGATTTCTTAGTTTCACATTGGCAAAAATATATTTTGAATCTCTCCACTTCTTTTAGTTGTTGCCACTTCAATACAAGACACCCTCATCTCTAACTTGTATCACTGCAGTAATCTATTCCCTGGTTATCTTTGCTTCCACTCTTATTTTCCTGCTCCCCTGCCCCTATCCCCAAACCAAACAAAGCAAACAGCTTTCTACACAGAAGCCAACTTAATCACTTAAAAATATAAATCAGAACACTTTACTTTTTTGCCTAGAACCTTTCAATGGCATTCCATTCCATGCGGAATAAAATCCAGTCTCTCTTTTTTGGGCTAAACCCCTCTATGATCTGGCCCTGCTTTGTCTGACCCTGTCTTTTACCAGCCTCCCCATCTCACCAGGTTTCTGATCCCGAAGAACTCACAATCCGTAAATGTAGTGACATAGCCATGGGCTGAAATTAAAGAACACAAAAAGAGGGTATCTGTAAGGAAGGTGTTTGGGGTTGTTTGGAGGAGTCTTACCTGAGTCTTAGAGCTGCCATCTTTTCTTTAAGGCCTCTTACGTGCCAAGAACAGTGCTAAATGCTTTACTTGCATTTACTCATTTATGTGTATATATATATGTTTACCATTCAGGTTGTTCAGCAGACACTTTCCTGTTAAAGCTTACTAAGTTGCAAGAAGCATATTATAACCAGAAAGCAATTCCCTTTTAATGGTAAAAAAACAAAAAACTACACCTTGAACTCACACCCCTGCTTTGTCTTAAGCAGGTAGTCAGAAAGCAGTAGTGAACCTTTTTTTTTTTTTTTTTTTTTAAAAAGACAAAAGTTTGAGAGGAAAATGTTTCAAACTTGTCTCAAAGTCACTTTTCTATGTACAGTAACAGATGACTCATGAAGCATATACATCTTGTGTTGACTGCAGGACCATTTGTATCTTTTCTGGCTTTTTATCCATTTAATAATCCAAATAAAAGACTTTTTAAAAAGTATATGTCAACAAATGTTGTATGTATGTAGATTTACAGACTCAGTGTTGGAAGCCTTAGCCACCAGTAAGTTTAATTTTACCCACAATGTTCCTGAGAGATGGTCGTCTACACTCTGTTTGGAAGTTTCCATTGATCCCATGTTACTCTGTCAAGGGCAGCTGATTTGATTGTGAGCCAGAAGTAAAGTTCTTCCTTATATCGTGATATAATATACCTCCTTGTAGCTTCTATCTGTTTGTCCCTAGATTAAGCTAGAACCATTCTATACCCTCTTGAGGACAACAGCCTTTTAGAGATTTACATTCAAGAGAGATTGCAAATTAGCCCATTTTGGGCATTTTATTTAGTCTGCCCAAGATTTTAATTTTGTTTTTTTGTTTGTTTGTTTTTTTAATGCTTGCCAGCATTTAAATATCAGAAAGTTTTATTTAATAAATGCAGATTTCCAGCTACTCTTTAAAATCTGGAAGATCTAGTGACCATAGATCTTAATTCTTCCAAGTCAACAACTGGCTTAAGCTGAGAGCAGCTGTCACTACTAGCTGCTTTCCACCTGGTGGAAGAGACTTTCTACCACTTGGCCTGCTTCATTGCTAACCAGTAGCTGCCACTGTAACATCTCTCTTATATCTGTTTTTCTCAACTCCCTTCAGCCATTGTGCCATGGTGCCCAGACTTACGAGTTCAGGTTCCCTCCTTTGGATATTTGGCAGTTGTACCTTATGCAGTTCAGCCAAGAACTAAACACAGGCCTTCAGATGTGGTCAGAGTACAGTGGGCCAGAGGTCCTTTCTTTTCTTTATGTGGACATACACCTCTATTAATTAAACTTAACGTTTATATTACTTTTGGGGTGGGAGTGGGGAGAGGATCACACTGTTGACTTGCTGGGAGCATTAATGTTAACTAAAATCCTTCAGTTCTTATTTTCATCAATGCTGTTGAGTTCTATCTTGTTTATTTCTTAAAACACCAAATGCAGAACTTTCCTTTACTGCTTCTGTTTCATCTTGTTGACTTGTAGCCTATCCAGAGTATGATTCTTTATTGTCATCTAATATATTCTGATATAATCGCTGCCTGTCTAAATTCTAGTTATTGACCAAATGCTACTTTAGACTTCTCTTGGTTGTCACATTATTGGTTGTCACATTATTTTACAGCTGAAGAAACTGAACTTTAGAGAGGTTAACTACCTTGTTAAAGGCTACCTGGCTGGAACTTACATCCTGGTCATTTTAACTACTCATGCTGTCATGAAAGGAAATTAGCCAGGGCAGGCGTGAATAGAGCATTCTAGCATAAGCAGCCAGCAATTAGAGCAACCGTGTATTTTTAGTGTGTAGATAGCAAACCTTTACTCCCTTGGAAGTTACTCTCTTAGAAGTATGGTACTAAGCCCTCTATTGAGTGTGGTGTTCAGATCAGCAGCATTGGTTCCATTTGGGAGCTTTTTAGAAATGCAGAGCTCAGGCCCCACTGCAGACCTAAGGAATCAGTCTGCATTTTAAGAAGTGATTCTTAACACACATTAAAGTTTTAGAATTTGCTCTAGCATCCTATTTTCCAAACTTTTAGTCATTTGCATATCACTTCTACAACTTTGGCTTTATCTGCATACTTCCTATATTTTAATGTATTTTAATTGTCTCATTTAAATGCTTTTATGTCTTTTCAACTTGAAATAATTTCACTTACAAAATACCCGAGAAAATAGTAAAGAGAATTCCTGTATTTTCTTCACTCATCTATTCCAAATGTTTAACAATACAGTCAGCAAAAATCAGAACCTTAATATTATTACCTAATCTACAGAGGTCAGATTTTGCCAGTTGTCCTGCTGGTGTTGCTGTATGCAGTACTGGATCCAGTCTAGGCCTGCATGTTGCATTTATTGTCATATTTCCTTAGTCTCCTTTAATCTCAGTGGTCTTTTCTTTGCCATGACTATGACAGAAATGATTCTGTATCTGTCATATATCTATAGTTACAGGAAGTCTTATTTGTCCCACTGCTGGTGATAGTAATTTTGATAAGTTGGTTGAGGGTGGTACCTTCTAGGTTTCTCCATATCAGGTTACTATTTTTCCTTGTATATTTAATAAGTATCTTATGGGGAAATCCTTTGAGATTATGTAAATATCATATTACATATACTTTTGCCCATTAATTTTAGCATCTTTTAAAGATACTTGCTTTTGAAGAAACAATTTTCACTCTGGTGATTTTCTAATTCTATCATTCTCCATTTATTAGTTTGGAATTTGATTGTAGGGAAGTACTTTTCCTTGTTTTCTATTTATTATTTAAAGAAATTTGCATGCATTTAGTATGGACTTTTAGATTCTTATTTTTATTCTGTGTATTTTAATTATGTATTTTCTTGCTCTGAGTATTTCAGATTTGGCCATTAGGAGTCCCTTCAAGTTGGCTCCTGAATACTTTTGATCCTCCCAAGAATTTTTAGCACTTTTTCTTCCGGCACTACGTAATGTTGTAGTAGTCCTTTCCCTGTCTTATCCCTGAATCGGCCTTTTCTCCAAGGAAACCTGCTCCTTGGAAACCGGGCAGTGTGTTCATTAGTACCACAGTGTCATTGCTTCTAGGCCATCTCAGTACACAAAGCTCAAGAACTCTATATATGTATGTATGTGTGTGTATACATGCACACACATATGTATCTGTCTATGTCTCTATATGTTAAAAGCCATAAGTACATAACTGTTTTCAATACCAGCTCAGTAACACAGGGTTCATTCTAGCCTTTTTCCTTTCCTTGTCTATAACTCCTTTTCTGATAGCCAGAAATTTGGCTCTGCATATCCACAGTATATTTACTTGTCCAATCCTAGAGTATACCTAATTTCAGAATTGGTATATCCCTGTGGACAAGCGTACAATGTATATGCATAGTCCTCTTTCAAACTGAAAGTTGTCTTTTTATCACTATTGATGGAAAAACCAGTAACTATCAATTAAATACATAATTACTAAAATATGTTCATGTTCTTCACCTTGGAAACCACTAGAAGGGAATAGCATGGTTTGTCCCTAAATTTTCACTCTGCTTACCAGTTACTGTGTTCTGTAGTCTTGAGCAAGTTAATTTAATCTTTCTGAACTTAAACTTTCTCACTTGAAAATTCTGCCGAACACTGACTTTTGATGACTATGCAGAGAAAAAACCCTGTGCTACTAGAGTGTACTAAGTTAATGTTATAGAAATGGTAGGCTACAAGATCATTTTTAAGAGAATAACTGAATTAGACCTTGGCATTATTTACTTATGTTGTTCATTCACTTATAAACTTAAACCCAGGTACCCTCAGTGTTGACACGTTAGAGCTGCTCCAATATGAACACTTCCGAAAGGAGCTGGTGAATGCCCAGTGTGCAAAATTTATTGATGAACAGCAGATTCTACACTGGCAGCACTATTCCAGGAAATGGATGCGCCTTCAGCAAGCCTTGGCAGAGCAGCAACAGCAAAATAACACATCGGGAAAATGAAAAACTGGATACAGACGAGGCTCTGAAGACATATATATATATATATATATATATATATATATATATATATATGTATATGTATTTCTTTTGTACAGTGAAGACAAAAAAAATGAAAACTCTTCCTATCTAGCTTGATTATGGTAGCCCTTAGAACCTTTAGTGTGCTTTTTAATCCAACTAACTTTTTATTGTTAATAGACTATCACTGTTAAACCTGAAGTGTTCTACTTTGATTTCCATATGGATTTTAAGATGTTTCTTTTTTAAGCATTTAGCATAATCAGCTGATTAAGAATGGAAAAGTTAGGTGCTTTAGATCAAATTAAGAAGGCAGTGGGGCATGGGGTAGGGGTGGGCCACCAAGTATACTGAATTCTAAGGCTAGCTTTTCCTGACATATAGTAGGGCAAGGCCATCTCCTGGAACCTTACTGTGTCTCAGATCAACTACTCTACCACTCTTATCTATGTAGTGAGAGTAGCGGAGTCAGTGACTTTTTTAAATCACCAGACAGGAACTGCATAAAGGTTCTTAAATTCTGCAGGAAAGGAAATACCTCTATTACCTGCTTTGCAAGGTGGCTTTAAGAATCACTGTGACCTCACTTGACCTAGTTATGGCAGGACAACTAGTGGTTAATTACTAATTGGTCTCTTGACTTTAGAACAAAGATGAGGTGCCTCAAATACTTGTGCTCACTTGGGAAAGCGAACACTGATTTGGGAGGTACCACAAACCAGGTGCTATGTTAAGTTCTTCCTCAAATTCTCAGAACCTTGTTTATAGAAGACAAAACTGAGGTTTGGACAGGGTGAGTAACTTAACTTGCCTACAGTTACACAGCTAGTAAGTGGTAGAATCAGTGTGACTGACTCCCAGGTTGGAGTTCTTCCCACCACTGGGTTATATAGTCTCTCTAGCCCCTCTCTGCCACCTGCCTCATCCCAAGTAAAGCACACTGAGATAGCTGTAAAACAAACTGCCTCTAGTGCTCAGGAGTCTTTTTTTAATAAATGAAACAAAACTGCCTGAATTAAGCAGAGGCTGGATTACAGGTACTGTGCTTTCCTTCAGTGGTGAGATTAGGTTCTACATTCCAAAATCAAAGAAGGGGTTTCAGGAGTATCAGTTGCTTTGCAGATGCATAGACTTTAAAAGATCCTGCTCTATTTAGAGATTTGGAAGGTGTCCTCTGTACCTTTAGGAGCTTTTAGGCATTTCTGTTGCTTTCAATAATATATTTCTTTGAGCCTTTACTGCTACTTCTGAAGATACATTACAAGCAAACTAAAGGTTCGTGGGCATTTTATTAGCACTCTATTGTTTAGACACATGCCAGTTTTTTAAACATCATTTATTGGTAACATGAATTCAAAGCAAGTATACAGTTTTTTGGTACTAAAATCAGGGAATCAAGACATGATTGCCATCATAAAATCTTAAATCTTCAGAGAACATTTCCACAAGGTTGGCCTGAAGACACTCAGATTCTATAAGTTTTTGAGGCTGTAAGAGAAGAACAGTCAAATCTTAACTACTCCTATAAAACATTACTAGGAGTGGAATGAGTTCTGCCTTGAATGACACTAATCTTTGAAGACAAATTACTCAATTTAGAAACTGTCAACCAGTTATAACAAGTTTTATGAATCAAGATATTTGCTGTGAGATGAATCACTAAGATACTTGGCTCAAGGGACTTAAACCCCAAATGCTAGGAAGCTCCACAGACTAAAACAGGAGACAGCAAGCCCAGTACCCTCTTCTTCCCCTCACTTCTGTAATTTAGGATCCCAGGGGCATGACTGAAGTAGAGGAGGTGCCCTTTTTAACCAGAATTATGAATTACATAGAAAACAACTGTTGATGGAAGTGTTTTAAGGAATTACGAATCAGCCTACTTTCTGATTATAGGATTTGTTAACAGTGACTTACCATGAAAAAGACCTAATAGCTAGATATTGACATTATTAGTTCATTGGGATTGGCCATAGGAATGGCCTCTCAGGAGCACTCTGAACAGCAATGGAATTGAGATGTAATGTCAAGATCTTATCAGAGTTGGATCCAGAGCAAGTTAAAAGAGTTTTGACAGTGAATTACAGGCCCAGCATATTTAAAGAAAGATACGTACTGTTCTATACTTAAGTAGTGTAGGCACTGCCGTTACTTTCAAGTTTTTTCTGAAGTCAGTATTTGGATCTTTCCAACTATTCCAAAAGAAAAAGTGATCATGAAAAATATTTACTTGGTTTATTACAGTTTGCTTAATATTTGACATATCCCTACATTTTTTAGTAATCATTGTTCTTGCAAACACTTAAAAAACCTTGAGGACTATGGTTTAATCTGTTAATTACCCTGTGCAAAGTTTTAAAGCGTGACCAAGATATAAAAGTAAAGCCAGCTAAGTTCTGGTTTTACACCAGACCAAATTCGTTGAATTACCCTTACTTAATTCAGGTGGGCATTTTAAATGTGTATTTAATAGCTTCTAATTGTTCAACTTGTCAGACATAACCTTATAACAGAGAAACTGAGTCCCTGATGCCGTTCCCGCCTAAGTTTACAATTTGCACATGTCTGTGAAGTACAGTAAACATTGCCACTTACTAACGCTTGTCTCTTACTTGGCAGTAGATGAACACACATCCTTCACTAATGTGCTTCAGCACCTCTCGTACGACTGCTTCAGCTTTAAAATAAAAAGTTGAGATAAACACGTCAACTCTACAATCAAGCACTGATAAACAGTGTTCGTCTCCCCTTCCCCCAGTCTTGGAAAATACTCAGACTTTAACCTGCAGCTAACTAAAGAGGTCAACAGAAGTCAGGCGTTCACTTCTGGTCTTAGAGCCACATTAAGGGTAAGGACCAAATCCCAGTCCCAATTTGGCCCCGCACCACCGCGCCCATAACAATGGAAAGCACATGCATTTGCTGACCAACACATGCATCCTGTAAGACGCTAATACTACTGGATAAATGAGAAGTTTTAAGGAACTAGATTCCAAGATCATCCAAGTAAAATGGTAAAAGGAAGAGCGCTCTTGGCAGGGCGGGGTAGGATTTTATAGGAGGAGACGGGGACAGATCAGATTGTCCCGTGGATGTTTGGAATCAAGACACTCTGCCTCCACTAAGCCCCCTTTCTGGCCGTAGCCTCGACCTTCCTGCCGTTTCTGCTGGACAGGAGCCGCCGAATCCCGGCTTCACCCTGCACGCAGTCGGGGCACCAGCTTTTCCCTCTAGCGTCCTTAGAACCCGTAAAGTAGGTGAAAATGGTCTTGCCATTGTGCTGTTCCACGGCCGGTTGAACTCGAAGCCAGATACGCTCACCACCTTGTAGTGGGCCATCGGCATGACGTGGGACTGCTGCAAGAGGAGCGTAAGTCTGGTTGCCGAGGGCGGGGCCCATGTGGGCGGGGCGAGGCTGCTTCCGGGTGGGCAAGAGGGGCGGGACCTACATAAGCCGGAGCCTCTGTAGAGTACGGGAGCCTCTAAGGACCTCAATGCACTCGCATGGCTTTCTGCTCTGGTTTCTCAGATCTTTCTGGGCTAGCTGCACTCCCAAGCCCAGGCCTCTACCCTAATCTAGTCCCAGCCCCGGCCCCATGGACACTGGTTACAAAACAACCGCCTTGCAACACCTGAATCCTTAAGTAGTTCAGGAGCTTCAACAGCTCCCAAGCTGCCCTGCGCCTCTTGCTATGGCGACTGTGATGGCGGCCGGAAGCGCAGCCTAGTTGGGGTCCCCCTCTTGCCCACCTCCCAGTAGCTGCGGCCTCGCCCCAGGCCAGGTGGGCTCCGGCGGGGCTAGGGGGGATTCTGGGAAGCTAGATTTTAGTAACAATATTACAAAAGGAGTGTACACCCTCTGCGATATTAAGAGTAATATTATCCTCTTTCCTTCTAGATATTAGGAACAATATCATGGGGGGCCGTGTACAGCCCATGCGATATTGGGTTCGATATCATCTTCTTCTCCCCTGGATATTAAGAAGGATATATCGTTCTGTGAGAACAGGAGATTAGGAACGATATACACCTTTTGCCCAATCAGGAGTAATGTCATTTTCTCCCACCCCTGAATATTAGAAACAGTATCACAGGGTGACGTGCACAGCCTTTGCAATATTGGGAGTAATATGATCCTCTCTACCTTAGAATATTAGAAACAATATCATGTGAGGGAGTGTACACGCCCTTCGATATTGACAGTAATATCATCTCCCCCTGGATATTAGAAACAATATCACGGGGAGGCGGGGGTGTACCACCTTTTGTGATACTGGGAGTAATATCATCCTATCATCCCCTGGAGATAAAAAACAAGCTGTGGGGAGGTGTACACCCGCTGCGATATTAGGAGTATTATCATTATCTCCTCCGCTGGATATTAGGAACAATATCACGGGGGGGGGGGGGTGCTACACGCCGTGCAGTATTGGGAGTAATATCACCACCCCCCCGCCGAATATTAGAAACAATAACAGAGTGAGGGTGTACATCCCCGGCGTTGTTAGGAGTAATATTTTCTCCCCCTCCACCTCTGTTTATTAGAAACAATACACAGTCGGGGTGTACACTGTCTGCAATATTGGGAGTAATATTTTCTCCCTTCCTGGATATTAGGAACAATATCACAGGGGAGGTTTACATCTCCTGTGATATTTGTCAGTAATATTTCCGTCTCCCCATGGATATTAGAAAGAATATCATGGGGAAGGAGTATATTCCCTGTTATATTGGGAGTAATATCATCCTTTTTTGCCCTGGATATTAGAAATATCACGGAAGGGGCGTACACCGCCAGTGATATGGGCAGTAATATCATCCTTTCCTTCCCTGGATATTAGGAGCAATATCATGGCGGGTGTACAGCCCCAGCCACATTGGGAATAATATCATCTCTCATCCCCTAGATATTAGGAACAAAGGGGGGTTGTGCACTTTTTGTGATGTTTGAAGTAATATCCTCCCCATTTTTGGATATTAGAAACAATATTACAGTGGTGGTGTACATTTCCTGCAATATTGAGGGTATAATCATCCTCTCTCCCCCAGATGTTAGGAACTATATCACAGGGGCGTGTAAACTTAATGCAATATTGTGAGTAATATTATCCTCTCCCACTTAAGTATTAGAAACAATATCACAAGGAGTGATACATCCCTTTGTGGGAGTAATATCATCCTCTTTCCCCCTGGATATTAAGAACAGTATCACAGGGGGATGGACGCTGCTGCTTTATTGGGAGTAATATTCTTCCCCCCACCCCCGGATATTAGGAACAGTATCATAGAGGTGGTGTACACCCCCTGCGATATGAAGAGTAATATCCCCCTCTGCCTCTTTAGCTGTTAGGAACAACATTAAAGACGGTGTGTATACCACCAGCGATACTGGGAGGAATATTATCTTCTACCCCCTGATACCAGGGAAAATAGCCCAGCATTGGTGTACAATTCTTACAATATTGGGAGTAATATCATCCTCTCCCTCCCCATATTAGAAACAACAGCACAGAGGGCTGTGATACTGGGAGCAATATAATCCTCTCCCTTCCTGGATATTAGAAAAAAAATCACAGGGGGCATACACTTTCTGTGATACTGGAAGTCATATCGTCTTCTCCTCCTCTGGATATTAGAAACACTATCATAGTGGGGGTGTACATCTCCTGTGATATTGGGAGTAATATCATCCTCTCCACCACCCTTGCCCCAGACATAGGAACAATCACAAGGGTGGGGTTAACACCCCTGCAGTATTAGGAGTAATATTATCCTCTTCCCACGTGGATATTAGGAACCATATCACAGAATGGGTGTACACCCCCTGAGATACTGGAAGTAGTATCATTCTCTCCTGGATATTAGGAACAGTATAACAGGAAGGTGTACACCCCCTGTGACATTGGGTGTAATATTATCTTCTTCCCCGCTGGTTATTAGGAACAATATTACAGAAAGGTGTACACCTTCTGCGATTTTGGGAGTAATATTATCTTCTTCCCTTCTGGAAATTAAAAACAATATCACAATGGGGGTGTATACACCCTGCGATATTGGGAGTAATATCAGCCTATCTCGGTCTAGTGTGGTGGCTCACCCCTGTAATCCCAGCACTTTGGGAGGCCAAGGCGGGTGGATCACTTGAGGTCGGGAGTTTGAGACCAGCCTGACCAACATGGGGAAACCCTGTCTCTACAAAAATACAAAAAATTAACCAGGTGTGGTGGTGCATGCCTATAATTGAAGCTACTTAGGAGGGTGAGGTGGAAGAATCGCTTGAACACAGGAGGCAGCGGTTGCAGTGAGCTGAGATCACACCACAGCTGCGCTCCAGCCTGGTGACAGAGCAAGATTCTGTCTCAAAAAAAAAAAAAAAAGGGTGGGGGGGATATTTATGAATAGTTTCCAAACTTTGGAAGGATCAAGAAGGGAGAGGAAAAACAAACGCTTCCACTCACCTTAGTTCACAAAATTGTGGTTTACCAAATCAGTGTAAATTATAGATGCCTTCTAAGAAATATGTTTCTTAAATCTAGAAAACAAAACAAGTAAAGGGCCAGGCGTGGGGCTCTCACCTGTAATCCCAGTACTTTGGGAGTCCCAGGCAGGGGGAGGAAGGGGGAATGGGGAGGGGAAGAAGGGGTTGGGATCACCTGAAATCAGAAGTTTGCTACCAGCCTGGCCAACATAGTGAAACCCCATCTCTACTAAAAATATAAAAATTAGCTGGGTGTAGTGGTGCGTCCCTGCAGTCCCAGCTACTCTGGAGACTGAAGCAGGAGAATTGCTTGAACTCAGGAGGTGGAGGTTGCGGGGAGCCAAGATTGCACCACTGCACACCAGCCTGGGTGACAGAGTGAGACTGTCTCAAAAAAAAAAAAAAAAAGTAACCAAAAATGTTTTCAATACAAGTTATAAAAACATTATCTTAATAGACTTTTTGTTTTGCTCGATCTTGCTTATCAGTTTTTTGAACCCTTAGGTTTCCTTATTAGAGTTCTAGAAATTGGTTTTCAGTTCACTGATTTTTATTTTTATTTTTGAGATTGTGTCTCACTCTGTCACCCAGGCTGGAGAGCAGTGGCACGATTTTGGCTCACTGCAATCTCCACCTCCCAGATTTAAGCTATTGTCATGCCTCAGCCTCCTGAGTAGCTGGAATTACAGACATCAACCACCATACCTGGCTAATTTTTGTGTTTTTAGTAGACATGGGGTTTCACTGTGATGACCAGGCTGGTCTCAAACTCTTGACCACAGGTGATTCACCTGCCTTGGCCTCCAAAAGTGCTGAGATTACAGGCATGAGACACTGCACCCAGCCCATTGATTTTTAAAAATATATTTATTTGTAACGTATTGAGGGTGTATAAGTGCGAGTTTCTCACATGCCTGTGTCATGTAGTGGTGAAGCCTGGGTAGTACATTGATGTGAGTTATAAGAAACCTGTGTTCAAGAGGGCTCCTCAGAGTTTTTTCCATAAAAAGCAAATTTGTGGGCAGGGCTCGGTGGCTCATGACTGTAATCCCAGCACTTTGGGAGGCTGAGGCTGGTGGATCATGAGGTTAGGAGCTCAAGACTAGCCTAGCCAACATGGTGAAACCTTGTCTATACTGCCACCAATTAGCTGGGCATGGTGGCAGGGACCTGCAGTCCCAGCTACTTTGGAGGCTGAGGCAGAAGAATCGCTTGAACCCAGGAGGCAGAGGTTGCAGTAGAGTAGGTGTCCAGCCTAGGTGACAGAGCAAGACTCTGTCTCAAAAAAAAAAAAAAAAGAAAAAAAGGAAAATTTGGACTATTGCTGATTTCAAATATTTTTAGAGTAGAATTCAAAATGGTAACTGTGGATGATGGAAACAGTAGTTATGATAAGAATTGATGAAAGTTCCCAATTCACAAGAAAATTTAATTTCTTATGTGCAGCATTTTAAGACAGTAACTGGAATCATGACTGACAGCATCACATCAGGACCACCAGACCGTTTTTTGTTTGTTTTTGAGATGGAGTCTCCCTCTATTGCCCAGGCTGGAGTGCAGTGGAGTGATCTCCGCTCACCAGAACCTCCTCTTCCTGGATTCAAACAATTCTCCTGCTTCAGCCTCCTGAGTAGCTGAGATTACAGGCATGTGCCACCTTGCCTGGCTAATTTTTGTATTTTTAGTAGAGACGGGGTTTCACCATGTTGGCCAGGCTGGTCTCGAACTCCTGACCTTGTGATCCGCCCACCTCGGCTTCTCAAAATGCTGGGATTACATGCATGAGCCACCTCACCTGGTCGGAACACCAGACTTTTATAAATTTCATAAAATCTTCAGAATGCATTAATAACTTTTTTTTTTTTTGAAATGGAGTCTCGCTCTGTCACCCAGGCTGGAGTGCAGTGGTACCATCTCCGCTCACTGCAACCTCCGCTACCTGATTCAAGCAATTCTCCTGCCTCAGCCTTCCAAGTAGCTGGGACTACAGGCATGTGTCAGCACGCCTGGCTAATTTTTATGTTTTTAGTAGAGGTAGGGTTTCACCATATTGGTCAGGTGGGTCTCGAACTCCTTGACCTCAGTTAATCCACCTGCCTCAGTCTCCCAAAGTGCTGGAATTATAGGCATGAGCGACCATGCCAAGCCCTTAATAACATGTGTATACACATATGACTTTAGCAAATATTTAGCATAACAATCAAAATTCAAATCATAACATATTAAAATTGTATGTGTATATAATTTTTGGAACATGTATATCAACAATATACCCATAAATATGACTGAGATGAGATCTACTGTCACCTCATCTGACAATGCCCTCCCATGCAGTATCACCACATTTGACAATGCCTGTCCATACAACCTGCCAAATAAATCTAGTCACTTAGTATCTCTACAAGATCGGAGATACATTCTTTAAACTCCCCGAGGGACCCAGCTGAAAAATCCCAAAGTTAATTTTAAACCAAAAATACTTGATTTAGGATTTTGATGCTGACGAAAGCCATCAAACATACCAAGTTTGAAAACACTTGATCAGAAGAGGATCACAGGTCACTTTTAAAAGAATATTCAGACCGGGCACGGTGGCTGACACCTGTAACCTCAGCACTTTAGGAGAACACGGTGGGCGGATCATGAGGTCAGGAGATCGAGACAATTTTGGCTAACATGGTGAAACCCCCTCTCTACTAAAAATACAAAAAAATTAGCTGGGCATGGTGACACGTGCCTGTAGTCCCAGCTACTCAGGAGGCTGAGGCAGAGAATCGCTTGAACCCAGGAGGTGGAGGTTTTAGTGAGCCGAGATTGTGCCACTGTACTCCAGCCTGGGTGACAGAGCAAGACTCAGTCTCAAAAATAAATAAATATAAAGAATATTCATTTAACCAGAGACTTCAAAAGCAATACAGAAAGTTACGTGGATATAAAAACCTTAACCCTTTAGGCCAGGCACAGTGGCTCATGCCTGTAATCCCAGCACTTTAGGAGGCTGAGGCAGATGGATCACCTGAGGTCAGGAGTTTGAGACCAGTGTGGCCAACATGGTCAAATCCCATCTCTACTAAAAATACAAAAATTAGCCAGGCATAGTGGTGCATGCCTGTAATCCCAGCTACTAGGAAGGTTGAGGCAGGAGAATCGCTTGAATCTGGGAGGGGGAGGTTGCAGTGAGCCAAGATCATGACACTGCACGCAAATGTAGGCAACAGAGAGAGAGAGGTTCAGTCTCAAAAACAAACAAAAAAACCTTTAGCCCTTTTAAAGCTCAGTTTTGCTCAGTAATCAAAAAGAATACTTGAATTTAATCAAACACAAGATGAGTGTGTACAGGGTTATGGGTGTACAGACATGATGACTTTGGTCATATCTCCATTTGCCACCTGATCCACGCATTAGAATGGCATCTTTACTGACTGGAAAGCCAGTATTATAGGTAGTATAGGAGGCACTCTTGGGCTTGAGACAAGATTATTGTTGTGTAGAAATGTCATCAATTGTGTTAAGATTATTCTCCATGGGCTAGAGAACACATCGCATGGTGTTTAGAATGAGATAGCTTTGATTGGCTGTGAGGTCTCAACACTTACTGTGTCACATTGGACAAAGTGCTTCATCATTCTGAGACTTAGTTTTTTGTTGTTTGTTTGTTGTGAGATGGAGTTTTGCTCTTGTCACCCAGGTTGGAGTGAAATGGCATGATCTTGGCTCACTGCAACCTCCTCCTCCTTGGTTCAAGTGATTCTCCTGCCTCAACCACTGGAGTCCTGAGATTGCAGGCACCCGTTACTACACCCTGCAATTTTTTTGTATTTTTAGTAGAGACAGGGTTTCACCGTGTTAGCCAAAATGGTCTCGATCTCCGGATTTTTAAATAACTATATATATATATATATATACACACATATATATACACACATACACACACACACACACACACACACATATATATATATATATATATATTTGCTCTTGTTTCCCAGGTTGGAGTGCAATGGTGCAATCTTGGCTCACCACAACCTCCGCCTTCCAGGTTTAAGCTATTATCCTGCCACAGCCTCCCAAGTAGCTGGGATTACAGGGATGCTCCATCACACCTAGCTAATTTTGTATTTTTAGTAAACATGGGGTTTCTCCTTGTTGGTCAGGCTGGTCTTGAACTCCCAACCTCAGATGATCCGCCCACCTCACCTTCCCAAAGTGCTGGGATTACAGGCATGCGCCACCATCCCCAACCTAAATAACATGTTTTAAAAAGTCACATTGTCCTACAATATACATTTCTCTTGCATATTTAGGAAATTGAGGTTTTTTTCTAAAACATGCTGACATATGGGAAATAGGATGCAAAATGTGCATGAATGTTTTAGACACAGTTTGAGGTTTCCAAGAGGTTTTGTGCTGGGGAGGCTGCTTGCTACAAGCTCCCAAAGCTCTGGGAGGACATAGTATTCATCCTCCCTCAGCAGAGGCCATGAGGCAGGAAGCCCTGGGGAGCACTGAGCCTTGGGCTTTTAGCATAGAGTCTTTACTGTTTGGGCCCATGGCACAGAGAGATCCCTGGTCTCTCGCTTCCTGTGACCTCTGCCTTCCTTGCCAACAGAAAATGTGACCCTCCAAAGAAGAAACTTGAGGGCATGGGTCACCCCAGCCCTGGCATCTGCCCAGAGCTTAAGAAGGAAGGAACATTCTCCAGCTACCTCACAGGGCTGGCATAGGCGGTCACTGCTCCGTGGATCACCCAGCTGTGTTGGGCAACCTGAACCCCATCTGCAAAAATGCGAGGAGGAAAATACAAAAGTCTTTATGTGAGCCCTGAGAAGGCAGATGCAGCAGAAACCACCAGGCGGTAACTAGCCAGTCTGGGACCTGTGGTGGAGAGAGAGCATATTAGCGACCATGCGTACTTACACTCTAGGGTCGCCAGGTGGCTCTATGGCCTCATCTGTGGCTCCGAAAAGGAAGATTTGGAAGGAGATCATCACAGCTAATGTTTAAAAAGCCCCTACCATATGTCAAATTATTCACCCTTGGCAACAACCTAAGGAGCTAGTGATTCTTATTATCTGTATTTTATAGCGAAGGAAACAGATATAAAGAGGTGAATTATCTTGCCCAGATCACTCAGCTAATAAGTGGTGGAGGCCAAATAGGACCTAAACAGTGTGGCTACGGAGCTCACATGCATTGGTTCCACAAGGGTTTATTGAGCACCTGCCATCTACAAGACCTTGTGTGATTAAATACGGTTATGATTAATCATATAAAAATGACAAATCACTGACACTTTTTAGAGGTAAGATTTTCTTTTTTTTTTTTTTTTTGTAGGTTTCAGGCACAGAACTGTATATACAATAATAGTGAAATTGATCCCACTAGTTATGACAAAAATGATGATACATTTAAATGAGTTGGATGTTTTAGAGATATTATCTCATGAATCCTTGACAGAAACTGAATGAGGAATGAAATTTATTGTTCCCATTTCACACAGAAGGAAACTGAGGTGAAGAGGGGTAAAGTAATTTTGCATGGCATGAAGTAGAAATCCAAAGTACAAGAATTTAAACTTGGTTCTGACCTTTTCTGAGGCCTTCATACTCTTGACCACTATAGACTCAAGCATCACCTTGTTTTTCCACTTATTCAACAAACATTTTTTTAAAAATTGTCTAATAGGTTGGCACTCATGATGAGCTTCTGTTCCTGTTCTGCAGGTGGTGAAGCCCTCTATCGTCCTGACCCCACAGTTCCTGTCCCATGGCCAGGGCCAGCTCACCAAGGAGCTGCAGCAGCAGCATGTAAAGTCAGTGCCATCCCCCATGTGGGGACCTGAGGAAGGTCAGTGAGTGCAGACAGACGAGGCCTGGCAGCCTTGAACGGTTCCTGGCCTCGGCTGCCCCACGTCTCACAGGGGGCCACACTGGGGGAAGCATAGGCAGTCACAGTACTGGCTTTTTCCTCCTTTTTCCTTCCATACCAGTGTCTTAGGGATAGGGCAGAGTTGTTGACTTATTTGGATAAAAACTGCTATCTTGTGTCAGAAACTCAAAAAGAATCACTGCTGGCATGTTAACCTAAAGAAATACAACCAGACAAGTGCCCAATGATATTTAAAAAGGTTATTTATTTATTTATTTATTTGAGACAGAGTCTTGCTCTTTTGCCCAGGCTGGAGTGCAATGGTGCAATCTTGGCTCACTGCAACCTCTGCCTCCTGAGTCCAAGCAATTCTCCTGTCTCAGCCTCCTGAGTAGCTGGAAATATAAGCATGTGACACCACACCTGCTAGTTTTTGTATGTTTTGTAGAGACAGGGTTTCGCCACATTAGCCAAGCTGGTATTGAACTCCTGACCTCAGGCAATCCTCCTGTTTTGTCCTCCAAAGATCTGGGATTACAGGGGTGAGCCATTGTGCTTGGCCTAAAGGTTACTTATTATCCTGCAAAATTTAGGCTGAGTGTGGTGGCTCATGCCTGTAATCCCAGCACGCTGGGAAGCAGAGCTGGGTGGATCACCTGAGGTTAGGAGTTCAAGACCAGCCTGACCAGTATGGCGAAACCTCGTCTCTACTAAAAATACAAAACTTAGCCAGGCATAGTGGTGCGTGCCTGTAGTCCCAGCTAGTCAGGATGCAGAGACAGGAGAATTGCTTGGACCCAGGAGGTGGAGGTTGCAATCAGCTGAGATTGTGCCACTGCACTCCAACCTGGGCACGGAGCAAGACTCTGTCAAAAAAAAAAAATTATCCTGCAAAATTTAAAAAGGAAACAAATCAGCAGCTTCTAAACTATTTTTTAGCATGACTCATAATAAATAAATTCTATATTACGTATATATGTTCTATATTTCTGAATAAAAGACTTAACAAAGTCGTATTTACAGCATGTAATACATATTTTTTATTCTACTTCATTCGTTTTGAATGCTCTTTGCAATCTACAAAAAGTCCAATAGTAATAATTAAATTACTCATTAAATTGAGTATATCTTGTCATTTAAAATTATAATCTGAAAAATGATCTTTTGTTTTTGAGCTAAAAATATTTTAATGATATACTATTTAAGAGAAAAACACTGGTTATGAAGGAATACACATGGTTTATTATTTTTCGAGACAGTCTCACTTTGTCACTCAGGCTGAAGTGCAGTGTTGCGATCTCAGCTCAATGCCACCTTTGCCTCCCTGGGTTCAAGCAATTCTCCTGCTTCAGCCTCCTGAGTACCTGGCATTACAGGTGCACACCACCATGCCTGGCTAACTTTTGTATTTTTTAGTAGAGACAGGATTTCACCATATTGGCCAGAATGATCTTGAACTCCTGACCTCGTGATCCGCCCACCATGGCCTCCCAAACTGCTGGGATTACAGGCATGAGCCACTGTGCCTGGCCCATAGTTTTATCCTATCTGTTTAAAAATAAAGATTGAAAGAATACATATGCAAATAAGTTTACATTTCTCTTTTTGTAATACTTTGCTGCGTTGTCTGGGTATTGACAATCAATATGCATTCTGAAGCTACATGGCTAATGTTGAGTACTCACTGTGTATGCCAGGCCCTGGGCTCAATGCTCTACATACGTTTTTATTTCATTTAATTCTCTCCACTACCTGAGATAATATAGCCAACCCATTTTAGAGAGTTGGAACTGAGGCTGAGACTGAAAGTTAAATTCCTGAGGTTGCAGTTAATAAGAGGCAGAGCTGGAACTGAAGCCTACATGTGCCTGACAACCAGTTCACGTTCTGATGGTAGGCTAGTCTGCTTCACAGACCATGGAATAGATGGTGCAAGGATGGGCTAGGTATCACTGTAGGTAATAAACAGCCCAAAACAATGGAAATTTACAACACTGAAGGCTCTTTGTTCATGCTGCACGTCCTCCATGGTGCTCCTGGGCCCTGTGCTCCACATCCCCTCATCTGCCACCAGAATGAAGGAGCAGCCTCCATATGGGACATGTCAGCAGCTCTAAGAGATGAAGGAAAGGGTGGCCAGTCTCAATGGCTCCCAACTCTTTTGCCTGGAGGTGACACACTTCACTTCCACTCACATCTCCTGAGTCAAAGCAAATTCCATAACTGTCTCCACCTTCAAGGGTCCCAGAGGAGAACCTGAAATACTTGGTGGACTCCACTAGGGCCACCATACGGTGTCAGCCTGTGTGGGAGACTGTGGAGGGGCAGAGGAGGAGAGTGGGGAATTGATGGGAAATGACAGTGGGACTGAGTCACTGTGCATTTGCTTTATCCTCTGCTAGGCAGAGTTTGTCCCAGGGCTGCACAAAATCATTAGCAGCATGATCAAACAGGGTAAACTTCAGAACAAGCAGTTTGTTCAGATGTGATCAGCAGTGAACTCAGAAGTCAACTGGGTGGCACTGAGTCAGTAAATCCTGACTGCCTCAGTTACCCCATATGATAGTAGTGAAGACGGGAGCACTGAGAGAGTTGATTTGGAAGGATATCAGGAGTGTGAACATTCAACATTTTAGTTCCTTTAAGTTAAATCCAGGCACTATCTTTCCTGCAAGTCTCCTGTTTCTTTCAGATTGCACAGGTGAGAGTGCTCAGATTAGGGCTGGAGGTCATAAATATTGGGTCCCACACCAACAGTTCCCCTGTGTCGTGCATGCATTCTGTGCATTTTCCTGTGCTAAACACTGTCCCAAAACATCGTGGGGCCTGATTCTTCCTCCTTGTTCCAATGGCATTGGGTGACTCAAGTGCCAATTCAATGACCAGGACTCAGAGATCTTAGAGTGATGCTCCGTGAGGCCCCAGGTGCCAGCCGCTGCCCTGTCAAAGTGTGAGGCAAAGGACAAGGCATCGTCTGTGGGGGGCAGTGGTCAGCCAGGCTTGGCGACTCTACCTGGTGGATAGATGATCCTACACCTGCCACCTCTAATGGATCCACTGCCTCTGTGCCTGTTTGTCCTGCTGATGCTCCAGTGGCTGCCTCAGCATCCCAGCCTAGGCCCAATGCCACTGAAGACAGACCTGCCCCCTGGGGACCCAGGAGACCTACAGGACTCACTCAGTTGTCCCCAGGAGTCCACAGACCCTCATCTTATCGAAGACTGAGGAGCCCTACCCCCTGGCCCTGCCTCAACAGCCGTCAGTGATGATTTGCTGCTGTCATCATCATCACTGTCTTTAGTGGCCAAGGACCTTCCAAGATGCCAGCTCTGGAAGGAAAGGTGTCCTTGGGAAGTGATGACATTTGATACACAGGTGCTCAACAGGTTGCTTCCTCCTATCCTCAGACAGTCTTTGACATAGCCATTGACACTCACATTGTGTGGAAGGAAAGCACCCAGGGTCACACAACTGGTCAGCAGCACAGCTGGTCTCAAATCTAAGGTGCCTGGCCCTGCCTCCATGAGGGACCTGCCTGCAAGGGAGGTTGACCCTGGCTTTGAGGAGCTTTTCCTGGGCTGCATGAATCTCCTCCCCGGTTGGAGGCCCCAACTCTGCTCACATCTCCTTCCTTGCCCTGTCTCTGCTTGGGCTATAATCCAGGTGACCCCAGCAACCCTTCATGGACATGATGGTGCTCTCTGGCATTCACTTTTGGGCTAATCTGACTTCGACGCCCACTTACTTGGTCTCTCCTTTTACAACCGAGACAACCCAAATCTGGGGCTTTTTATGCAGGTGACAGCATACGAATAGAATTGAATGCCAGAGTTGTGTTATCCCTGTTTTGTTTTGTTTTCCTTGTGTCTCAGGGTCGTTTTTCTATTTATGGTAAAGGCATTGGCTTTCCATTTGTAGCATGAATAGAATATTTGCCATTTACAATAGCTTTATGTCATAGTAAATTGTAAGGAGATTTAAAGCAGTGGTTTTCAGCTGCCAGAGGCCTGAGTACGTTTGAGCACTCTGTGTGATTAGGCAGAAGCAGGCCTTTGGGCAATTTAGCTGAGGATGGGTCCAGGAAAGATAATGGACAGTGGGGGTCTGACCTGGTCACCAGATCCCTGGGTCCTGCTCACCGGTTCGGCACTCCCTAGCCATCACTCATGATATTGCCAAACCTTCTGGGTATTGTGGCCAAATCCCCCAGGAGAGGGGCTGATGGACTTTGTCTTTTGAAATGCACAGATTCCTTGGACATCCGTGGGAGCTCAACCATGAGAGTCAACTTGGTTTTCTCCCCCTCATTAGGGTTCAGAATTAAAAGTCCACCTTCACAAGCAGTAAGATAATATAGATAAGTGACACCATCACCCCATTTCAGATGTTAACATGTCTAGGTGTGTTAGGGGTGATTTGAGACCACACAACCTTGTGCCACACAGTGGAATTCCCGGGCCAGAGGGAGACATTTGATTGCCATGTTATAATCTTCTCACTGAGTGTAAAGACAGTCTTGTTTCATTCTGGATTCTTTCTTCTGTTGATATCTTAAAAGGGCACTTTGAATTTCCAAGCATATAATAATTTTTGGTTAGCTTTTAATCATTGACTTCTAGCACAATTCTGTGATCAGAAACCTGCTGTGTGATTGGATTTGTCTGAAATATATTGAGATTTGCTTGATGAACAAAATAAGTCAGGTTAATATTTGTAAAGGTACCATGCATGCTTAAAGCCAGTGTAGCTCCAACATTTGTTCTCCAGATACAGGATGATGGATGGATGGCTCCATGGATGTGATGGAGATGGTTTACTATTGGGACTTTCCGCATCCTTCTGATGTTTTGTTGCTTAGAATATGAATGGCTGAGAGGGGGCTGTGGACCTCCCACTCTGCTTGTGTGTGAGTTTCTTCCTGCCGTCCTGCCCTCATTTGTTTCTTATGTTTTGCAGCCAAGACTGACCATGAGAAATCCTGGGAGCTCAGGAAGGAAGGAGCCGCCCAGAAGCATTGAGAGGGAGCTGATAGGGAAGACCAGAAATCAGGTGTGTGAAGGTTCCAGAGAGCCTTGGGAGGCGCATGGGGGGCTGAGATGGGGTAGGGGCACTGGAGGATGTGGGTGCTCCATGGAATTCCACTGTGAAGTACCATGTTCCAGGGCCAGGGATTGGTGGAGAGGGAGTATAAAGCCCCAGGGTTGCTTAGGCAGCGCCAAGACAGGAGAATGTGTGGTAGAAAACCAGAGCCCTGGTCTCTGTCTAATTGCTCCTGAGCCTCCCGCTTTCTTGCCCCACATGTCCTGTGGCTTCCCTGATAGACTTTCTCCTTGACTTGTAGCTGAACCTTCCACTAGCCCTTGAAGACTTAGTTTGAACCAGATCCTTTCCCAGAACCCCTCCTCCAGGTTCCCAACATCCCCCCTTCCCCTCCCTCCCCTTTCTCCCATCCCCCTCCCCAACTCAGAACACCCCCCATCCCCATCCCCATCCCCTTCCCTCCCCCAGCCCTAAGCCACCCCCACCTCTGTCCTGGCCACCTCAGGGCACCCTGAGAGGACCAGGACATGCGGGCGCTGTGGCTGCTCTTTTGGCTCCTCCTGGGGTTTCCCAGTCATCAATCCACCCATATGAGTAGACGCTGGACCCGTGGGGTCTCTTCTTTGTTATTGGGTTGTGTCATGTGGCAAATTACACAGTGCAGGCCTGTAATTTCAGTGCTTTGGGGGGTTAAGGTGGGAAGATCATCTGAGTCCAGGAGTTTAAGACTAGCCTGGACATCAGCAACAAACCCCATCTCTACAAAAGATTCCAGAAAAGATTAGTTGGATGCCCACTGCACTCTTGTCTCAAACAGAATAAACCAAAACAAAGTGAAATGTCATTTGAGTTTTTTGTCATCTGGTTTGATGACTTTTTAGGAACATCTGAGTCATCCATGTCTTCTGCTCTTGGGGGCTGCCTCTAGGGAGTCTGTGCCCAGTCAGTGTGATGGGAGCTGAGAAGCCCATCAGACGGAGAGGAAAGGGCTGCACTTGCTGGGAGGTTTGCAATGTGGGAGTCACTAGGAGTGACATGACCAGGATGTGAATGAGGACTGTATTGTCCTTTGTTTTGTAAAATGTGTGTGGTGCAGATCATTGATTGACCCAAAGGAGAAAGGGTCTTAAAGTCCTTGTGTTATCCAAATATAAAGAAACGACAGGCCAGGTATGGTGACTCACGCCTGTAATTGGGAGGCTGAAGCGGGCGGATCAGTTGAGGTCAGGAGTTCCAGACCAGCCTGACCAACATGGTGAAACCCTGTCTCTACTAAAAATATACAAAATAGCCAGGCATGGTGGCAGGCGCCTTTAATACCAGCTACTCAGGAGGCTGAGGCAAGAGAACGGCTTGAACCCAGGTGGCAGAGGTTGCAGTGAGCCAAGATTGCACCACTGCACTCTAGCCTGGGCAACTGAGCAGGACACTCTCAAAAAAAATCGCAAAAAAATTCTTTTTTTTTTTTTTTTTTTTTTTTTTTTTTACAAAATAAACCGCTTGTTTACCCGGGGGGGGGGCGATGGGCAGAAAACAACACACAGCAAACACCCCCACCCACAATAGCGAGATAGG
>CAUYLG010068204.1:0-32499 GCA_963573385.1 Cacajao melanocephalus
ACATTCTCTCAGGGAGTACAAACAAGGTTTTTTCCTTTTTACTTGAGCATTAGAATATATAGGTCCGTCTTTCCTTCATTCCTTCCTTCCTTCCTTCCTTCTTTCCTTCCTTCCTTCCTTCCTTCTTTCCTTCCTTCTTTCCTTTCATCCTCCCTCCCTCCCTTCCCTCCTTTTCCTCCCTTCTTCTCTCAGCCCTTCCTCCCCTCCTCTCCTTCCCCTTCCCTGCCCTTCCTCCCCTCCTCTCCTTCCCCTTCCCTGCCCTTCCTCTCCCCTCCCCTCCTCCCAACCAACCCCTCTCCTCCCCTCCTCTTCCTTTCATTCTCTCTGTTTTTCTCTTTTGACAGGTCTCACTCTGTGGCCCAGGCTGGAGTGAAGTAGCATAATCATAGCTCACCTTAACCTCAAACTCCTGGGCTCAAGGGATTTTCCTACCTCAGCCTCCCCAGTGGCTAGTGCTACAGGCACACCATCATACCTGGCTATTTTCTTTTTTTAGAGAACAGGGTCTTGCTATGCTGCCTAGACTGGTCTTGAACTCCTGGGCTCAAGTGATTCTCCCATCTCAGCCTCCCAAAGTGTTGGGATTACAGTCATGAGCCACTGTGTCCAGCCTGATGTTTCTTGAGTGGTTTGCTTGAGATTAGGGGCCATGTTGTTAAACAGCAATAATAAAATATTCATATGTAGATATGTGTATGCATGCATATATGTCTGTGTACATATATATGTATGTATATATATTATATATATATATACTGTAAGTACATATGTACTTACAGTTTTAAATACTAGAATCTCAGAGTGAGGAAATAAATTCAGGTGGTGCAAAATGCACTGAACTAAAACAGCCTGGGGGAATAGTAGATCTGTGTTTTGTCATCTCCAGCTCACTCTGGGGAACCTCTTCACCAGGTGGAATGGCAGCTACAGGCTCTTCCTCTCTCTGGCTTCCCTCATGCTCCCTCATTCTTGTCCTGTTACATCTAGCAGTATCTGCATACATTAAATGCTTTCACAATGCGATTCTACTGTATATCGTGGGGAACTGGTCAGAATACATCTATTAACACATTGCTTAGAACAAAGCAGTTAGTTCAGATTTGATATTAATGTATTGTGGTAGTTGAGTATGGTCTAGCCATGATCACCAGAGTTTAGCATTCTCCATTTTGATCATTGTGTTGTCTTTTCTACAGCGAATTGAAGACCGAAGGTGTTTCCCCTTATTTCATGCTGATTAGGTTACGGAAATGAACTGGCTGGCTGAAGATCTGATTTAGAAAGACAGTGTAAGTCTTATTTATTCTTTGAAACACAGCACAAACTTCATGTTAAAATGGCACAATGCCATTATTTAAATGGAACTTATTACACACCAATGGCTTTGCAAGAAAATGACATTTCAGAAAATCAAACAAATATATAAGTTACGGAAGGACTCTTCAAAACTTACCAAATAGGTGAAGGAACAAGGTGCCTTACCATGATGGTAGACAGATTCTGCTTTAAATTAAAAAGAAAAAAATCTGATCTTGTTTTCAGTTTTTCTTTCTAATGGGACTGTTTTAAGATTGTCAACTCTGAGTTTTCAATAGTGGTTTTTAAGTGTGTAAATAGAAGGGAGAGTGTTTATATGTATGAATGAGCATACATTTTCTGAATATATATGTATGAAAGGCATATATATGTATAAATGAGCATGCATATTTGAAAGTTGACTTTGGGATGATAAGAAAGATCTCACAGTGACATAAGTTCATCTCCTAATCCATTGTTTGTGGGAAAATTATACTCAACTTAATTATGGGCAGGAGAAAGAGCGGATCCCTTTTAGCTAATTCCCCAACCCAGACGCCCCTCTGAAGTTGAGAATCATGGCTGCCTCACCACACCTTAGAGAATGACTGTTCTTCGGTAGTTCTGGGATTAAATGTTGGTTTCTAGAGGTAACCTATACACATAAACACATAGGGGTGCATATGGTAACCTCTGCCTTTGTGACGAATTTTCTTCTTGATATTTATTAATAGTATCTAAATAAAATATTGGCGGGAATAGAAAAATAATGATGTTAGCCCATACTTCCATGAAAATGTATTTATTGTAGGCTCAAAGGAATAATGGCTGCTGTATGCAGCCAGGAAGAATCTGAATTCATGAATTGGAGCAGTATGTCTTGTGTTTTTGTGAACATGTGCTTAAAGTCTGATATATGCCTTTTTTATAGGTGGAGTTTGTGACTGCAGTGAATAAGACCTGACTTGCAGAAATGCAGACATATACTCAGGAAAGAACAAACTTTATTTAAATGTATAATGAGAGAACTTGGTCCCCCTAAAGGATGAATTTCCTTTGGGCCTTTTGTCTTCCTCTCTAGTGTATAACGTTAAATATTTGCTCAGGAAAGATGCTTCAAGCCTTTCACTGTGGAACGTGAAATAACAGTGTTGTCTATAAAATATTTGAAGATGTATAAAAATGAGATGAGGTAATATATTTACAAATTAATCCAAGTACTGTAATCCTTGATTTGTTGCATAACTGTGTGTGAATTTTATGCTTCATGGTATCTTTGGAAACATTTTTATTGCTTGCTTATTTTGAAGGTATAAGTTATCCGTTAACATTTAGGGTATAGTTGCTCTATGCCAGGAAGAAGTCTAAGTCCTTTATTTGTATTAATTCCTTTTATCTTCCCCAAAGCCCTCATAAGCAGATAGTATTATTCCTGTTTTACAGAGGAAGATCCTGAGAGTGGTTGAGTAATTTGCCCAGCTGCTAACTGTAAAGCAAATATTTGAACCTTTTGACATGGCTATTGATATTCATTCTACTTGCTCACATGGTGGTCTGAGAAACTTCCCAGCTATAGAAATCTCTCTCTTTTTGCCACTTTAATAAGTACATAGCTTCCTGGATGACTGCCTGTGTTATCCTGTGGATTACAGTAAGAAACAACACTTGCTGATAAAATCAATGTTTTGCTGAAATGAGTTGACTTTCACCGGTTGAACTACCATTTTAAGAACTCAGTTCAGACAAACTTCCCTGCTAAAAATGTGCTTATCATACATTTATTATTTATGACTTTATGTCACTTTGAAGAATTTCTTTGTGATACATTTTCAGGCACACTTGTAGGAAAATTAGAATCACGAATCTCGCTTTAAGAATTTGCAGCATAGTGAGAGAATCCGTCTTTTACTAGGAGATCAGATTCCTTTTATACCTCATTTATCATGCTGGATTGTAATAAATTGCAGGTTTTGGAATGGGCTTATTTAACTGACCTAACAATCTTGATCATTTCCATTAGAATAACTTAAGGTCAAAAGTGGAAAGACACTGTTGGTTTTTATTTTGATTTCACTCTACTCATTTTTGAACATGGAAATACAGTTGTGAAACAACCTATGCAAAAATCATAACAGTAGGAAAATTACGACAGTGAAATAGCTCTGACCTAACTATCTTACCTCCAAACTGTCCTTGGTCATTTCTGAGTGTGGGCCAACCTAACTTTGGGAGAAATTAACTTTATAGTTTAAATGACAACAGCCCTTCCCAAAACAAAACTGCCTTTGCAAAACTGAAGAAAGGCCACTAGGTTAAGAGGAGAGGATCTTAAATTCTGCTAAGGTATAGACACAATTAAATGATAACCAGCTATTATTCCGGAGGTCACAAGCTATGCAACTTTCGCTGTTATTCCTGTAAATAACATCAGTATTGTGGAACCTAAGATTGGCCTTTTGAAATATCTTGTCAGGCTTCTGCACATTTTTTTTTGTTTTTTTTGAGATGGAATCTCGCTCTGTCACCCAGGCTGGAGTCCGGTGTTGTGATCTCGGCTCACTGCAACCTCTGCCTCCCAGATTCAAGTGATTCTCCTGCCTCAGCCTCCTGAGTAGATGGGATTACAGGCACCCACCACCATGCCTGGCTAATTTTTGTATTTTTAGTAGAGATGGGGTTTTGCCATATTGGGCAGGTTGGTCTTGAACTCTTGGCCTCAGGTAATCCACCTGCCTTGGCCTCCCAAAGTGCTGGAATTACAGACATGGGTCACCATATCCAGCCCACTTCTGCATTTCTGATGACCAGATGACTCCACCTGAAGGAGCAGCTCCTCTGTGGCCCCCAACCAAAATTGGACTCAGTTCAGGAGGACCATTTTCTGCACTTTGATGATTGCATCCCCAACCAGTCAGCATTTCCCATTTCCCGAAACCCTCTGCCTACAAAACTATGCTTGAAAAACCCTAGCTTCTGAATTTTCAGGGAAGCTGACTTGAGCTGGCTTTATGTGTAGTGAACTCTTTCTCTACTGCAATCCCCCTGTCTTGATTGGCTCTATGTGGGCAGTTGGCTTAATGTGGGCAGAGGGCAAGATAAACCCACTGGGCAGTTACAGTGGAATATAATACAGATGAGACCTGCTCATGATGTCTCCAGGCTCATTCTGGAAGTCTTTGGATTTCCTGAGAATAAAAATAAGCCATTTCAGAGGACCCCAAAAGTTAAAATTCTTCAAATATAAATGTGTCTTTATAATACCATCAGCCTTATCATTTATTTGTCATACATAGCTTGTTTTCCATATCCTTATTATTTCCACTTTTATCATTTGAAATGCTTTAAAAAAAAACACCTCTCAGTGAAAAAACAAGATTACAAGGGGGAATACTCTTTATTCAGCTAAAATAGTACTCTACAAGAAATATAGGAAAAGAAACACTAGTTCAGTTGTATTCTAAATAAATATACTTCTAATTACACTCTTGAATTTTTTGGATAAGAAGGTCTGAGGTGAGTCTGAAATTCATACATGAAGTCAGGAAAAGAAAAGAAACAGTACTTTGATTACATATGTTGTTACAAATTATCATTATGAAATATTTAAATAATTGCTCTAGTATATCTTTTGAATAATTGCTTATAATATGCAGTACCATAAATAAAATTGATGCTACATTGTGTGAATTATTTTTATTTCTTTTTATATTAAAATTATGCATAAATGAATTAACTAGTTTTTATCTAATTGTTCGTGACATTATCCATAGCATATGTATTGTTTTGGTCAGTGAACAGATCTTTAAATAGCTTCCTCAGTTTTTCTGCTGCTTTTCCATGGATTCAAATTAACAATAAAATAAATCTACTAAGCTTTTACTCTAAATTTGAGAAAAAGTTACAAAACTAAGAGGAATACACACACACACACACACACACACACACACACACACACTACTTCCCACATTCATTCATATTTCTTCACTTTGAACATTTCTGCCTCTCTTCTGACCTGCAAATAAATACAGAATCCTCATCAATATCCAAGTAGTTACTCTATTCACCCAGAACTGAAAAATCCTCCAACTAATATTGCAATCACTATAATTTCCTTTGTGTCTTCCTTCCTTCATTTCTTATTTTTTGGTGGAAAATATTAAGGAGGCAATACAAATTTAAGTAATAATATTAATGGATATATTATTAAAGTATGTACTTATGATGGGTTCCAGGACATGCTACCCCAAAATATGACACCTTGGCATTTAAGAAAATAGCAGAAGCAGGAAGGCCACTTTTACTTTCCCTCCTTCTCCCCTGAAGCAGGTCATAAAATCTAGCAAGAATTTTTTTTTTTTTAGCTTCTCTATATGATCCTCATTGAAGAGGTGTCCTCCCTATACCCACAGGAAAGGAGTATCCTTATCTTGGAAGACACAGGGACACAGAGAAGAATCTGAACAAACAGGCCTTGCTAATTTCCCCCACCTTTGTTACCGTTAGCTCTTACTCCTTTTCTCCAATACACTTTTTCACAACTATCCACATCTTCATCAAAACTAGCATTTAAAAATACACAGCTTTACCCATTTCTTCAGGTCTTAAATTTCTTATAAAGCCTCTTATGCTACATACAACTTATATTAAATAAATTTATATGCTAGTCTCATTAATCTATCTTTTATTATAGGGGTTTCAGCCATAAACCTAAAAGAAATATATTTCTTTTCCTCTACACAAAAAAGTGTTTAAAGTTGTGGTAGAATTATGGAAAATTGGGATTTATCCTAGGCATGTAAGGTTGGTTTATCATTAGAAAATCAACCAGTGTAATTCATCATATAGACATAATAAAGGAGAGTAATTATAAGATTATTTTAGTACATGAAAAAAATTACAAAATTCAGCACCCTTTCTGATAAAAACATTAAGCAAACTTAGAATCAGATAAAATGTCATCATTTCTGATAATAAGCATTTATGAAAAGCTTTCAGTTAATATAATTAACGGTGAAATACTAATGCTTTCCCCACTGATAGTGGGAAAAAGGCAAGGATGTCTGCTTTTTTTTTTTTTTTTTTTTTTAACCATTTGTCCTCAACATTGTACTGCAGGTCCTAGTCATTGGAATATGGCAAGAAAAAGAAAAGAAATAAAATGAAAAGAAAATACAAAGAAGAGAAAGAAAGAGAAAGAGAAAGAAAGGAAGGAAGGAGGGAAGGAAGGAAGGAAAAGAGGGAAGGAAGGAAGGAGAAAGGAAGAAAGAAGAAAAGGCATACAGATTGAAAAGGAAAAAGAAAAACTATCCATTTTTTGCATTTCATATAATTACTGATATACAGAACTCTAATGAATCTACAAAACTACCAGATATTGTATACTTGAAATTTGCTAAGGGTATAAATACTTACATATTTTCACCCTCCAGCCCCCCCACCACACAAAAGATTAACTATGTGAAGTGATAGATATGCTTATTAGCTTGATTATACGAATTATTTCACAATGTTTATGTGTATCAAAATGTTATATATCCTAGATATAATTTTATTTGTTAATTATACCTCAATAAAGCTAGGGGGAAAAAACTGGAATAAGTGAAGTTAACAAGGTCACAAAGTACAAGATTAACATAAAAGAATCAACACATTAACAGTTGGTGAAAAGACAGACAGATCAATGGGAGGAAGGAAGAATCCATAAGTACGTCCATGTAGATGATTGATTGAGTTTTGAAAAAGATGTCAAGATTATCCAATGGAGGAAGGAAAGTCTTCCCAGTGGTACCAGAAATACTGGAAATGTTGACATGGGGTGGGGGAAAATAAACGTTGATCCTTACTTCATACAATATACAATACAATAACTAACCTGAAATGGGCAATATGCCTAGATGTAAAGCTAAAACTACAAAATTTCTAGGAGAAAACCTAGTAGATTATCTTTGCAATATTAAGGCAGGAAAGATTCCAAAATAGCACACAAAGAACATGAACCATAAAAGAAAAAAATTGTAAATTGAATTTTATTAACATTCATCTCTTTTGCTTTTTGAAAGACAGCACTAAAGAAACAAAAAGTAAGCCATAGAATTAGAGAAAGTACTCACAACATATATAGGGTTTGAATCCTGAATATATAAAGACTCTTAAAACATAAATATAATAATACAATAAAAATGGGCAAAAATGATTGAACTATTGCTTTACAAAACAAGATATACAAATGACAAATACACCCCTGAAAAGATGCTTAATATATTAGCTGCCAGGGAAATATAAATTAAAACCACTCAGAGATACCACATTAATGGTATCCAACACTCTAACCCATTAGAAGAAACAAAATTAAGACGACTGGCCATTACTGAGGATGTGGAAAACTAGACTTATATTTTAGTACAAGTGGGAATGCAAACATAGTACAACCACTTGGAAAACAGGCTGTTTCTTAAAAAATTAAATAAGAACTTGCCGTTTGATCTAGTCACTCAATTCCTCATTATTTTGCCCAAGGGAAATAATGATTTTGTCCACAGAAAGAATCGTATGTGAATTTTCATATCTCTTTATTTATAAGAGCCCCAAACTAAAAACAAACGTCCATTAACAGATAAATATACAAACAAAATGTGATACACCCATATATTAGAATATAACTCAACAATATAAAAGGATCGAATCGCAAATATATTCAGTGGGTAAATCTCAAATCCTTATGCTAAGTGAAAGAAGCCAGAAGGAAAAAGAGGATATACTATATGATATCATATATAGAGATATAATAATAGCAAATTAGTAGAGTTGACATTGAACAACATGGCATTGAACTGCAAGGGTCCACTTATATGCAAATGTTCTTCCACCTCTGCCACCCCTGAGACAGCAAGACCAACTCTCCTCTTCCTCAGTCTATTCAGTATGAAGACAAAGATGAAGACCCTTATGATGATCCACTTCCACATAATGAGTAGTAAGTATATATTCTCTTCCTTAGGATTGTCTTAATAACATTTTCTTTTCTCTAGCTTACTTGATTGTAAGAATGCAGTATATAATGCATACACCAAATATGTGTTAATCGATTACTTATCAGTAAGGCTTCTGGTCAACAGTAGGCTATTAGTAGTTAAGTTGTAGGGGAATCAAAAGTTACATGCCAATTTTTGACTTCCTAATTTGGGGATGGTCAGCGCTCATAACCCCTACATTGTTCAAGGGTCTGGGGGACAGGAGTAGAGGGAGGAAGAGACTACAAAAGGGCACAAGGAAACATTGGAGGCCACAGCTAAGTTCAGTGTCTCCAAAATGGTGTTTTTTTATGGGAAGATTCCATGACAATGGTCATTACATTATGCAGTTTAAATATGTGCAATGTATTGTGTAGAATGTTTGCTTCAATAAAGTAGTAAAAGACCCTGTTATTCTACAGTCCACCCAATCAGATTCTCTGGCAGGATTCACTCATTTTTCTTTCAACAAATATTTACTGATCACTTCCTACTTTCCAGGCATTGTTCTAGATGCCGGGGCTACAGTAGTGGGCAGTTGGTGGGTGGGGTAGGCAGGGAGGGGCAGGGAAAAAACAAAAGTCTTTACCTTTATGGGAATATATTCTAGTGAGGAGGGACAGATAATCAAGTCAGAGGTGTCTGAAGAATTGAAGAAAAATAAAGCTAAGCCCACAAATAGGGAGTTTTAGGGATGACAGTATGGTTGCAATTTTAAGTTGGGTGATAATTTAACAAATGTTAACTATAGACTGGCAATTTAAATAGGAGAGTAAGACCCTCCTATCATCTAAATCCTTACATATGCAATATATTTTGTCATATTTCCTTTGTATAAATCATTCCTTTTATTTTGATTAGTAAGTTATCCTTCCAGTTTTTTGAATGCTAAGCAGTGATTGGCCAAGAAGTTTTTGGAATCTGTATCTCAATCCCCTTCTGGGTCTAGTTTCCCTAATATACTGAGAGACCACATATTCTCTGCAAAAAGCGTTGAAAGAAAAACTGCACCTAGATGGTTCAGTAAAGTGGTCTTGCTTTGGCCTCCCCTCTTGGTCAGAGGAAATGTCCTTGGAAGTAAGGGGAGGAGAAAGGGCCCAAGGTTGCTCAGAGTGGGAGTACTCATAATTCAACATTCTAACGAGCACAACTCCAAATCACTCCTTCTGGTTCACTTTCTCATGAGAGTGAACGAGCTCATGATGTAACTTTCTCAGGGGCATTAATCCAACAGATGAAGTCTTCTCTTGCAATCTTGCTGCTTTTAATTTTTATCCTTTTGGTAATGGACAGTCTTTTGTCTTTCTCAGAGAAATGGTCCAAAGCTATGATAATTGAAAAAGTCAGATTACCATCACAAAGCATTGAGTACCTATAATACAGCTATAGTTAAATCTTAGCATATAGGCTTCCTAAGCTGTAATGCAAGTCACCTAAATGAGTTTCTAAGAACAGCCATGCTCACACTATTACAGCTATTCTTTCCCCACAAGTAGCAATCCATATTAGAAATGAAATTCTCCTTGGCATGGAGAACTGTGAATAATACAGCTTTAAAAAGAGAAGTTCTATTATTACAGTGAATGCCCAGCTGCTCTATTTTATTTTTCCTCAATATGGGGCATGCTATGACTTTTAAAAAATTGTGTAAAACCATTAAGAAAAACAGGTTCCCAATTACTTATCTTGAATTATTTAAGATGAACCCAGTGGACAAAAGATTCTGCCTGTGAGAAACAGCATTACTGTTACTAGGAAGTAAAGTTTAGAGAATGGTGCCAACGATTTATTTGCCTGCAGTGGGAGAGCTGTTTATCTTTAAATTAAAAACTCATCATTATCTTGGCAAAGCCGATCTAAGCAACATATGGAGGGAAATTCACTCTGGGAACAAGTCAGCCTTTGCAAATGAACACTGTAAAGGAAGTTGTATGGTTGTGGTCTGGAGTTGGCCTCAGATGCCAGTCTTTCACCAGTATGTGACTAAGGTAGATACCGCCACCTGCTCACCATTTTCTTATGGAGAAGAAATAGGTTATAATACGTGGAAGTGCTTATGTACCAGGGAATACTTCAACATGTTAATTCCTAAGTTTAATAAATGTTTCCTTCAAAATTATTTTAAAAATTCACTTGTAAAGCCCAGTCTTTAAATAATTAATGAAAAGTTTGGAGAGAGAAGTAAAACTCACTGTACTAAGTCCAAATCACTTATTTCCTTGTTCTGAATGGAATCCATTGTTAATGTGATACAACTTCATTGTTCATATTGGTTTAATGTTCCCCACTCATCATACACCCAACTTCAGCACAGAAATAAAGTTGCTTTGAGTACAGAAAATAATTGATAAAAATGCATTTTTTTATTTGAAAAGTGTGCAGAAACAATCATTGAATACAATTCGTAACCAGAGTATTCAAACCCAGACACCATGACGTCATTGGATGCTATGATTTCTGAAGCCACTAGAACTTTGGTACAACAAAATAATGACTTAACAGTGTGCATCAGGAACCACAGTCTATTAATGGGAATATGGAATAAAAAATCCATGTTTATAGTTTTAAGTTACATTCATAGCACTAGGCAAAACAGGTGTGTGTAGGAGACAGACAAAATAATCAAAGGTGCTTAGCCTAAAAATAAGGATAATATTACTTGAAGGAAAACTGTTTGGATACAATGAAGCACTTCAGTGTTATATTAGAACATTGTCTACTTTTAACACACTAAAGCAGGATAATTTTTTCAAATAATTTCAGATACAATCAGTATCTCTTACAAGGCTATGGACATAGACAGAAGTCCTATTTGTACATGGAAGATTTTGACCAATTTGTAATATACTACCTAGAATGTCATTGGTTTCCTTGGAAGACATACAAGATGACATACATATTTTGTCAATAACGAGATGTATTAAACATTTTCAATCAAATACAATGGCTTGAAGTTGCCTGCCCATTTGTAATTTCCAATACCTCTACTGTACAAAAATTAGTGTGTTTTCCCTGCTCTGATACCTTTTTTCATGACAAGTAGTTTAAATTACAACTGCGGTTTTTTAAAATGAGATTTTAGTTTGTAAATAGTGTCTATTTATGAAATGGAACATAATTTACAGACCACTTTCTTACGCATTTCTTCTTTGAGCCAGACATGAACCTGTGAGGCACATATAAA
Source organism: Cacajao melanocephalus (assembly GCA_963573385.1). Lineage (NCBI taxonomy): Eukaryota > Metazoa > Chordata > Mammalia > Primates > Pitheciidae > Cacajao > Cacajao melanocephalus. The sequence continues at coordinate 11,491 of CAUYLG010068204.1, forward strand.
CACATACAGGGTTTATAAGCCCTATGTGAGGATAATCACTAAGATTTTTCATGGTCCCCAAGTTGTTCTTTCTGGCCACTTTCCTTTCTACAATACTAGGTCTTTTCTCAAAGAGCATTTGAAAAATAAATCACCTGGGAAAAGAATAAAGATAAACGTATGTCACTACTTTTCTGGGAAGAGAAACCATTTTGATGTGCCAACAGACATAAAAACAGAAGCCACTGATTAAATAAGGGATCTATTAGGTTAAGGTCAGACATGCTTGCTCCTACGGAATTTGCTAATAATCCTGTAGATCAAGTCAGCTCAGGGATGTAAGCCATTACTTCTACAACCTGCTGAAAAGGAACGAGGGAACCCATTCAATGAAAAGACGATTTCTTTGTATATTTTTTTTCTTAGAAGATGACAAAATAGTTCTACTATTTTGGCACTAATGTTTTTGCTTGTTTGTTAGTGATATTTTCTATATATAGGAAATGAGAAATCATCTCAACCATAGACTGTTGATACAAGGAACTCTGCAGGAAAGCATCTTTGTGATGGTACTCCCTGAAAAACTCATCGAAGGTTTTAGAATTTATGATATTTTCATAAATATAATTTATGGAAAAATTAGATTTATATGCAGTAAACAAAATGTCTCTAAGTGTCCCAAATTTTTATGCTAATGAAGAATTGTTTTTTGTTCAGATGTTTTTACTAGTTTAGTTCTGAGGGCATAGACCTCTACTTTGTAGAAGAAAATGAATAAATATTTTCTATGGATCTGGTTACAAAAAAATTATCTGTTACTAGGCCTTTCTTTATTCAGACTCAAAATTGACCTTTGAAGTATGACCTTCTTCAGGTTCTGCTGTATTAGAGCACAATTTAAACATCTTTTAACTCTAATTCTCTTTAAAATAGTTCTTGCTCAGCAATATCATTGTAGTTGGGTCTCCACCCAGAAATTCTAAGGCAATAAATTTATAAAATTCTCCACATATCCAACCACAAATTATATCAGTTCTACTTTATGAGACAAGTAGCTTCATGGATTTATAAAGCATTGAAATGACACACATCTCAGATATTAGTTTATATCCATTTTCATGTATAAGAACTCAGCACCTTTCCCAGAAATAAGCTGACATTGGTCAAAGATTAAGAAGAAAATCTAGTTTATGGTGAATTCTCAGACAACTTTTGCAAATATAGGCAGCATCTTAGCATCTTAAAAAATGATAAAGCTTTCTCTAAAATATTCAAATACACTAGGCTTCTTTTAATGTCTTAAAGCTTGGTAGTAGAGAGGCAAAGACAATTCTTCTATCACTTTGGCAAATACCAGCTCCCAGATCTTCTTTATAAACAGTTGTTATGTACCTTAGGATACCAGAGACTTGGAATATTATTTCTTTATAGTTGAGTGTTATAGATCCAAAATCCTTTATGAATGAGGATTTTTCCCTCAAATGTTTGATGTAATACATAATAAGGAAAGAATAATGTGCCTTTTTTTAAGTGAAGAGAGATGCAGAACAATGAACAACCTGTTTCATGAACACAAGGTTATATACTATGCTTAACTAACCACTGCACCAATTGCACAATATTGCTTCTCTTTCTAACTGCTGCACTCACTCCACTGGTGAAGAGATATATAGCTTCATCAAATTTGTTGATGCCCAGTATACTTAATTTACAGCTTAAAGAATGTCATATTGTGACTATTATTTTTAATGTAGTCATGTCCTTCTCTATGGTTAAGCTTCTCTTTCTTACATAGGGGACAAGAAAGGGCTGATTAAAACTCTTGCCTGTACAGGTTGGCAAAGAACAATTTATAGTAGAAGCATGACAAAGACACATCCCTGGTTAAAAATAACAGATAAAATATGTACTTTAGACACATACCTGGTTAAAAATAACAGATAAAATATGTACTTTAGAAATTTCTGGTTTTGAATATTTTGCAGGGTGATAGCTGATAATATGAAAATGATATCAAATGGGATAAAGTGGTAATTTGCAAGAGTTTTGTTTGTTTTGAGACAGAGTCTCACTCTGTCACCCAGGCTGGAGTCCAGTGGTGAGATCTCAGCTCACTGCAACCTCTGCCTCCTGGGTTCAAGTAATTCTCCTGCCTCAGTCTCCCAAGTAGCTGGGATTACAGGTGCCCACCACCATACTCAGTTAATTTTTTGTATTTTTAGTAGACACAGAGTTTCACCATGTTGGCCAGGCTGATCTCCTGACCTCAAGTGATCAACCCGCCTCAGCCTCCCAAAGTGCTGGCATTACAGGCATGAGCTACTGCACCCGCCCAAGAGTTTTAAAACTCTTATGGAGAGACCCACAGGCTCAACTCTTGGCATTTAGCAGTTTCTCTGCCAACCCTTGACTTCTTGTCATCATCAGACCAAGACAAATATTATGTTCTCTGGACTATTTTTGATACCTTTTTTCAAAGGGTCTTTCTTTTTCTACCCTAAAAGGTAAGCTGGTACCTAATCACAGCTGAGTCTCAGGTGATGCCAATTCCATAAGAAGTAAGCAAGGAGACCAAGAGAAGGTGGTTATGCTCTCCAGATTCCAATAAAGTCTTTGCATCTCTTGCTGATAATATCAGAAGATCTTTAGCTGTGTTAGTGTCTCTGTGAGGACTTCCTATGATATAACATTATAGGACATGAGCTATGCATGTGGTTGGGGACAAATTTGGTCACAGAGGTATCTGAGGCACTGAGTTAGAGCAAAGTAAACATCAAACCAGTGTAAATACTCCAGAAATGATTTCTATATTAGAAAGGAGTTTCATGTACATTTTAAACATATTTCCTAAATACAATATGTTTTACTAAAGCATTGGGAGATACTTAGTAACAGGATATATGTTGGCTAAAAATACATGCTGTTAGGGGTAAAGGGGATATGGAAATCTTTAAAGTAGTCTGTATACTTATGGCACCAGATTAATTTGAAATTGTAAAATGAATTATATAAAACTATTAATCATGAAAAAATGAGAGAAGGAATTTCTAATAATGATTACATAAAATCTGGGGTTAGATGTCAAATTTTATGGAGAAAATGTTTTTCTTTTTTAGATCAAGCATTTATTTATAAATAGAATAATATTTTAAATCAGTTTGTCACTTTTCATTCCTCTTGAAATTATTATCCAATAATTGTTACTTTTACAGAAACAGTTCCGTAATTATGGGCATCATCAGCCTCTGCTTCATGCTACAGCTATCAAATAATGATCTTAAAACAGACCCTGAAAAAAACACTCATTAAATAACTAACAATGACAGAATCTTGGCATAAGTAAATCAATCATGTAATTGAAAATGAATAGAAACAAAAAGACATATCAAAATAGAATACTTTCAGGGTTTTATAAAGGGTTCACATTCCCTGTTAAGGAAATGCAGGGGACATTACGATTTAAATCCAAAGAAGAAATTGATAATAACAACCACAGAAGTTCACCAAATTTTGCCACAGCAATGGCAATATCACTTGTTTCTGCTCACTTTCCTTCCAGAAGAAACATCTTAAATGTTAGTTTACAGTTTTCTGTCTTCATGGCACAGGCATTGAGATAATGAAGAGCATCCCAGAGGAAACACCATGAGAGGGAATACCCAACCACAATCCATCTTAGGACCAGCCATGATGCTGCAGAAATCAGAGGAGCTGGGCAGTTAATGCTGAGAATTTCATTGGGGGCTAATAGCATAAAAGCTTCCAAATGATTAATATTTGGATTCATAGCACATTTATGTGTCTAGTCCATCCTAAGAACATTATAAAGAGACATTTCCTTGGATCTTTCTGTGTTTCTGAAACTGATTCACTATCAGATAGAAGTTGGTAAAGGGAAGTTAAATGACGGATTGGGAGTTTTAGGGTCTTCAATGTGTATAACAAAAAAATATGCACATAGTATGAAAAAAATAGATTTGATTGGAAAAAAATTATAGGATGAGGAAACAGCCTGTCAAAAAATCATATGCTCATAATAAAAAAAAACAATGAACATACATTGTCTCTGTTATTGGTAAAATTGACTGAAATAAATAATATTTGATAGGAATGGCTTGTATTTATCAGAAACTAAGATCAAATATTAATGTAACGTTAGATTAGGCACAAGGACAGAATAGGCCAACGAAAAACAACTTTGTTATTATTTCTTAGAAAGAAAAGGCAGCTTTACATCAAAAAATACTGACCAATTTTTTGGTGAGATAAGATATAGGTCCTTCCTCACCCGAACCCTCAAATACGGCTCAACTATAGGTGTTTTGCCTTTGGCAAAATAAAATCATATTATAATATAGAATGAGGTATTATCATTTTTTATGTGTTAATGACATGAAAATTCAGAGTGACCATAGAATTGATCCATCATTGTTCCAAAGTTACTGATCAACAAAATAACACATCTGCATTTCTGCAATTGGTTGAAAGCCAGGAATGGGTGGGGTTTGGAGGGAAGAAATGTGCTTTAAAGTTTCCAGTGCTTTTGTAAACTAAAAGGAAATCCACAATAATTGTCGCTTTTTGTTTCATATCACCAGCATATTTCATCTAAAAAAATTCAGGGCTAGTTTTCCTTGACTGCATTTTAAAAGAGATTTAATAAACCATAACTGTTAATTTCTCCTTGTGACCATTTTATCAACATGTGCTAAGCAAAAATGAAATGTGAAGCTGAACACCAAATCAATTTCTAAAATTTTGTTTGAAATGGAAACCTCTGGAGTTCTCTGAATCCCAACTAATAATGTCAGCTCCTAATTGGCTTCATTGAAATTTGGCTAAGTAACCCTTCCAGACATCTTTAACAGATACATTTAATTTCAGCTGTACAAATGCCAATTTCTCATACTTTCATTTTTTTCCCAAGGTATTTGTCTTGTACTTTGTCATTTACAGTCCTGTTCTTGTCGATGTGCTATTTATTAAGAATATAAAGATGGCATTATGACACTATCTCCTGCATTTTAGAAGTGTGACATTTACCTATTTGTAACCTTATCAGTAATTTAGTCGTTCTAGTACAGCTTATTGGGTGTACACAGTAATGTCATTCATAATGAGCCAAATAATATTCTTCACTGTGTATCCATTTTTAGCTAGTACATTTTCCCCAATGCAAATCTAAAATTATCCATTTGATTCAATATAAGAAGTAAATCCAATCTTTTGAAATTCTTCCTGTGTTCTCCCTTGAGTAGCCCACCCTTTTCTTCGATGTGACAGGTAACTTGTTCTGATTTAAAACTCACTGATAGTTCTTTTATATTGTCTTATATACTCATTTTCTCTATAAGAAAAATAAATTGAATATCCATGATAATGAAATGACATTGGGAAATGTTTCATCTTGTTTGAAAGGGCCTCAGGGATAACTAGTCAATTCTTTTGAACACTGTTGACTATTCTGGTTTCTTAAAGTAGATTTTCTGGCAGAAAAAAGAAAGACATGCCATTGTGTGTGGTTTACTTAACAACAATTGTGTGGTTTGTCATTGTTTTTAAAGGTCATATTTGGGTGGGGTTCTTGATGATCAGTTTCTACGTAGAGTCTAGCAGGCACATTTCTTCTCTGGTGGCTTTTCCCCATCCAACTTTCCAGAACTTCCACCATTGACAGCATCGGGGATTTGTGTCTTCTCCACACAGTGGTCCATTCGCTTCATGATCAAGTCCAAAAGGGTCTCTACAGCTTTCTCCACATTCTGTCCAGTTGCTGCACTTGTTTCAAAATATGGTATGCTAGCACAGAAAGGATGGCAAATATTTTTTGAGAGGAAGAATTCAGAAAAGATACAGCAAGATGTACAAGTGAATCACACATGCAAAAACGGCTGGCTGAGAGATTGTGAAATAATTATGTTTTTGCTGGCTAAGTTGGAAAGCATCCTTGTGTTTTCCTTCAGTGAGTAAAAATTGGTGAGCTGCTCTTTAGTATGGTTATAACCAGTTTTATGGGCAAGGAAATTGAAACAAGAGGTAGTCAGGAAGTTGAAGCCAAAGCATTATCACTGTTTAAAAAAATTAGGAGGAGAAAAATACCCCAGGATCAATAAAACTACTGATCAACATTACTATTAAAATACTGCTTTCCTTCCACTCAATTATCTGGAAATCTACTTTTGAAAATAAGCATGCATTGGCCAGGTGTGGTGGCTCATGCCTGTAATCCCAGCACTTTGGGAGGCCGAGGTGGGCGGATCATGAATTCAGGAGATTGACACCATCCTGGCCATGGTGAAACCCAATCTCTACTAAAATACAAAAAATTAGCTGGGTGTGGTGGCATGTACTTGTAGTCCCAGCTACTCAGGAGACTGAGGCAGGGGAATCGCTTGAATCTGGGAGACGGAGGCTGCAGTGAGCTGAGATCATGCCACTGCACTCCATCCTGGCAAAAGAGCAAGACTCCATCTCAAAAAAAAAAAAAATGGAAAAAAAGAAAATAGACACTCATTGAATAAAGCTATTCATGTGAATACTGTCAATATTTATTTGGAATTAAAAGTTTCAAGAAGACTTGTAAATTGTACAGCTCTCAGGGAGAATTCTTTCATAAAAAAAATTGGCAGACATGATAAAACGACTTTAAATTTTAAAAATAATGACAGATTCTGCCTCGGAAGTCAATTTACAATTACTTGGGGTGTTGTTTCTGTTGTTGTTGTTTTTTTTGTAAGCTGCCATTCAAGCTCAGCTGGGATAAAGACTACATTTTCATGTCCACGTCAGGGATTATTCCTTAGAGTTTTTCATCTATTGATTAAAAGGCAGAAGAATACAGTGTTTAAGAGCATGAGCTTCGGTCTCAGACTGCCTGGATTGAGTTGAAGCTCTGCCTCTTACTAACTGTGTGGGGTGGCCTTCCATCAGTTTCTTAATCTCTCTGTGACTCAATTCTTATATATAAAATGGGATAACTCTAGTTATCTCCCACATATGGTTATGAGGGGTCAAAATGAGTTAATGTCTAGGAACTATTGCCAGCACATTGTACATATACAGTAAACATTAGGTGCTCTTAAGTAATACATTAATACAACACATCTATCTCTCTGAAAGATCTTTTTAATCCACGTGCTGTTTTTGGTTACGGGGATTTCTTCTAATATCATTCTCATGTCCCTGCTCCACTTGTTGAACAGAAGTGTGCAAAGTCACATGCTGTCTCCGTGTAACTGACTTACCCGTATTTGTCAGCCAGTTCCCGAGCTTGCCGTTCATTGACTTCCCTCTGGTCCGGTAGATCTGCCTTGTTGCCAATTAATACTATATCTGGATTTTCACAATAAGCATTTGCTTGCAGTTGGCCTGAAAAGAAAGCAGATGGAACCAGCAAGTTATTGATAAATAAGTGATGTCAAATGATTGCTCTTATTCCAGATTCCTGATCTAATTGTTCATCTCCAGTTTGGTTGCTTACGAGTTACATTAGCCAAGTTACTTCCTCTTCCCAGTCACAGTGTGCTCATCTGTAAAATGGAGATAACAACTTACAAATTGAAGATTATGGAAAGGACTAAAAATATATATAAAACACCTGTATCAATACTCAATGGCTAGTAAATGTTAGGTGCTTTTATTATTGAGTAATTCATTAAAACATCACATGTATTCCTCTGGAAGATCTTTTTAATCCATGTGCTGTTCTTGCTTAAGGGGATTTCTTTTAATAATGTATATCAAGTTGCTAGCACATAGTAAATATTCAGTAAGTATGGAATGCATCTGGAGAAATGTCCTCTGAAATGGCCATAACTGCTTCACACCATTTGTTCCTCAAATATAGATGGAGATAAATAGAACATGATTTTTAAATGAATACATTTTCTTTATCCTTTAGGAAGTTGCTACATTTCCCTTCTCTAATGTCCAAAGTGATAATCTATAGTGTGGAACATTTTTGAATCACTACAAATTCGTGTAGAAACAATTTTAAGACAAGTAACCTGCTTTTCTCTTTTCTCCAAAAAAACACTATGTGTGTGGGGGTGGTGAGGAGAGAGAGAGAGAGATACAGATAGGAGAGAGAGAGGAAGAAGGAAGGAAGGAAGGAAGAAAGGAAGGAAGGAAGGAAGGAAGGAAGGAAGGAAGGAGGAATAGAGGGAGGGAGGAATGGAGGGAGGGAGGAATGGAGGGAGGGAGGAATGGAGGGAGGGAGAGAGGAAAGAAGGAGGGAAGAAACGAAAGGAACTCAGGGAGAAAGGGAGGAAGGGAGGGATGGGGAGGGGAAGGCAGGGCAGGGAAGGAAGGTGAGGGTGAGAAAAAAAAAGAAAAAAATATAAGAAACCTGTCAAGCTGTGTTTTTGAGGTAAGAGAGGCTACTCAAATGTCTATCATAAAGCATGTTTAGCTGAGACTAAAGGAAGAAGACAAAGGCTTACCCTGTAATACCAATTACTTGGGTGTTAAAAAATTCAAGTGTTATTAGGCATGACAATTAATTATCTTAAATCGCAGAAATATCCTTCTGGAGACATTTAAAAACAAAGAAGACACTCATCTGCCTCAAAAAAGGATAAACAAACCATTCTCTGAAAGAATTTAATAAGCTTATTATCTCCTTGTCTTCAGAATCTAATGCTACCACCAAAATTTGGGTAAGGAAATACAGTATTAAGTGGAAATAAAGGACAGATCCTAAGATAAACATTCATTTGGAGAAGCAATTAAAAAGTCAGGATTTGTTTCCGCATTGGTTATAACAATACTGAAACAACACTGAGAGTGGTTCTATATAATTATTATATATAATCATGAATTATATACAAAATATATTAATTTTACATAATATGTAGTGATAAGAAATATGTCTATTTTGAGCACCTGCTCTGTGCCAGGCACTCATCCAGGTATGGCATATTACACTGAAAAAAAAATGGAAAAGTCTGCACTTTCATAAAAGCTTACACTCTAGTGGTAGAAAACATCAAAAACACAAGTAAACCAAAATTACATCACATCATGTCAGGAGATGGCTGGGACTGAATGAACTCTAAAGCCTGTTGAGGGGATACAGAGTGATGAGTACTGTTTCAGATGGGGTGGTCAGTCAAGAGATAAACAAGGTTTGTGTAAAACTTGAAGTTGGTGTAGAAATGATATGGTTTGGATCTATGCCTCACATTGAAATGTAATCCCCATTGTTGCAAGTGGGACCTAGTGAGAGGCGATTGGATCCTGGGGAAGGATTTCTCATGAATGGTCTAGCACCAGCCTCTGGTGCTATTCTCGTGATAGTGAGTTCTCGTGAGATCTGGTTATTTAGAAGTTTGTGGCACATCCCCCTTTGCTCATGCTGCTCCTACCATATCAGATGCACCTTCTCCTCCTTCACCTTCCACCATGATTGTAAGTTTCCTGAGGCCTCCCAGAACCCAAGCAGATGCCAGCAACATGCTTCCCATACAGCCTGCAGAACTGTGAGCCAATTAAACCTCTTTTCTTTATAAATGACCCAGCCTCAGGTATTTCTCTATAGCATTGAAAGAATGAACACAACAAATAAACCAAAAAATACATAACACAGTATCAGGTGATGGCCATGACCTATAAAGTGTGTTGAGGGGATACAGAGTGATGAGTACTATTTTAGATGGGGTTGTCAGTCAAGAGATAAATACGGTTTGGCCAGAACTTGAAGGGAATGAAGAAACTAGCACAGGACTGTAAATGGGAGAAGAGAAGACAAAGGGGAATGGCAAGTTTTCGTATTGGGAATAGCGTGGGAGCCAGCTGGGTGGAAGGCTAGTGAGCTGGGCCCAAGTAACAAGAATTAGAGAGGAAGCCCAGATATCATCACAGTGACCTTGTAGGTAAGTGAAGGACTCTGGATTTTATTCTGGGTAAGATGGAAAGTTACAGAAGGACTTTGAGCAGGAGAATAACAAAGTTGAGTTTTCAAAAAATACCTCTCTAACTACAGATGGCCCAGACAAATCTGGAAATGACAAGAGCAGCCCCATAGGACGACTCGTCTGTCCTGCTATTAGTGTATCCTGTTAAGATCAAAATTCTTATTTGTAATAAAAAATACAAATGAAATATGCTCTTTATTGCTACATCAAGTAAAACATAAAGGAAAATTCTAATACTTCTCTCCTGTGTTGATGTATGTCAATATGACTTTAGTAATTGATTAGGGAACATTTCAATTTTTATTATATCAAAGTTTCCACAGAGGCTGGAGATTTGTCTTTACATGGTTTCCTCATATTTGAACCTTTTTTGAAATGTAAAATGCCCAGGGGAGCTGACTGACTGACACACTGTGCCTCACCTTATCATCACGCAACTGGTCTGTTCTGGTTTCACATCTAATTAACCCATCAGTGCTTGACACGCCTTAGGTGTCAGTGTCCTCTCTCAGAAAACACTGCTGGTTTTCCCTGTGATCTCTCTAGGTCAAATGTAGTAGCTCACTTAGTTTTAAGAAGTCCTTCAAGATTTACTGGAAAAGTGGAATTAATGGCCTTTCAATGACCATAATAAAGATCATAAATACAAGTGGTGATAAAGCAAGGTATGCTTCCTCTAAAAATATCAATGGCAAATACAATTCTAAGCCCCCTTTGGTGGTCCACATAAAGGCCACCACTTTGAAGGTGACACAGGCAACACTCAACTCATGACTTTGAAAGTTCATCTGTGGTATCCAGTCTGGTTGCATCTTGTGAAACCAACAAGCACCTAGGGCAGTTGGGTCCTAACGCGGCCAATGCACATTACTCAGTCCCACTTACTCATCCAGTTTCTGACGTTTAAGAAGCTCTGTTGACTGGTGAGGTCAAACATTAATAAGAAGCCCATGGCGTCTCTGAAAAATGCAGTGGTGAGACTCCGGAACCTGCCGAGGAAACATAGTGGGAAGTTCTGAAAGTTAGTGCACATACTTTTGACAACAACACAAACAACAGTTTCCCTTTCAGGTACGAATTCTCCACAGCTGGCCTTTATAGAATATTCTAGGGAAATGGGAATGTGGGCAGAGAGACTGCTGAAGAACCAAGGGAGAAGATTTGGTCGTAGTTTTTTTTTTTTTTTTTTTTTTTTTTTGACCACTTCCTGGCTTTCTGGTCTCACAGCACTTTATACACACAGTTTGTAACATTCAATCATGGATTTGCTTACACAGCTTTTTGGAATCTTTTTCTTTTTGGCTCGTGGGCATTTCGTGGCCTACAATTAAAATGTAAAGCACTTTAGAGTGGGCACTTTAACTTATACTTTCCATCTTTCTTGTCTCTGCCCAGAAGAAAGCTTGGCACACAGTAGCCTGAAAATGAATGCCTGTGATAATATGATGAAAACCACAACTTGTTAGCCACAGGAAATGGAATTCTTTTGTAGGGAAAAATATTGATGACAAAACTCTTTTTAAAAAGCACTGTTTTGGGGTAAAACTGAGCTTCAGGTTGGCATCTAGGATTCACAAGGAAAAGGAAGATGATTGGGGGATTTAGTGAGGGTCAGGACAGAAAAGAGACAGTCATTGGGGAAAGAAATAAAGAATTCTCATTATTAATCAAGATTTTGGAGAAATTTGCTCTTTCGTGTGCAATGCAAAGTTTTTCCCTCCCTGGTCAGCTTTCCATGCCCCCAGCCCCGACGCCAGACACTACCAACCATCTTCAGTGAAGTTAAAGATGTGCTGAGATTCACTTCAATATGAGCAATGGGCAAAACCAGAGACCATATATAGGGACCAGAGAAGGTTTTGAATTTGGCAGTGGGTTTTTAGAAAGGCACATAACTTTGAGCTAGCGACATTGCTTCCTATCCTAAATGTTCTTCTAATTTTTGGTCTCCTATTTTAGCCTATTTTTAGATCCTTTGTGTTGGTTTCCTCAGAGTTCTATTCTTGACCCCTCTCCCTCTATACACATTCACTGGATAATCTTATCCACTTCTCTGGCTCAATGGTAGCCTGTAAGTTGAGAAGCCCAAAATTAGCAATTAGCGCTTTCCCGCCTTTCACACTGGACACCAAATTACTTGCTGGATACTTCCACCTGGAGGAAACTCAGGCACCTCCAACTTCATACATCCAAAACCAAACTGGCTACTCTTCTTGATTTATTTTCTGTCTATAACATCACCATCCTGGTTGCCATGATCCCTTCCTCCTTCATTTGCTGTCTACAGTTAACACATATCTTTTGATCTTCTCATTTCTTACTCTGCCCTGCTCTACTTCCAAACTCATTCTCTCTTACCTGGACAACTTCAACAGCTTTCTCATTAGGCTTCCTGTATCCAGTTTTTTTGGGACCCTACTCCTATCACCACTCCATTTCTTCCCATAGATTATATCAATGCTCCACAAGACATTTTAATGATTATACATCATTCGCAAGCCGACGCACAAACTCCTTAAAAAGCTGTCAAGGCTCTGCAGGAAGTGATCTTTGTTCATCTATCCAGCTTCATCTCTTTACCCACAGACATGCTGATCTCTTTTAGTTCTTAGAAAGTTCACTCTGCTCCCCTGGGCTTTCACACATGCTGGTCTTTCTGTGGGTTACCTTGTCTTTGTGCTTCCTTTTCTTCCTACCCTTTCCTTTAGCCAGGTTAGCACTCACTCATACATTGTGCATGAGTACATTCATAATGGTATCAGAGGAAATATCACTCCTCCAAGGGACCTTCCCAACACTGCATGTGGGCTATGGGCTCCTCCTGGTGGGCCTGCCTAAGCCTTTGTTTTCATGTTGCTATTCTAAGGCTCCACTGCAATTGTTTTCTCATCCAAATTCTATCCTAGACTGTAAGCTCCAGGGGGAAGGAAGCTGTGTTTCTAACTTGCTATCCGTCATATTTTTATGGCTCAGAACATGGTATTTGCTCACTAAATATTTGTGAAATTAAACAGTACGAGAGAAAGAAACAGTAAAAGATATACAGTCATTAAATATTTTTAATTGACTGCAACAGAGAATGATACTTTTCATACCAAAAGATGGGAGAAGAGATATTTTCACTGCTATTTATTTCCAAAGTAGGATTTGTTTGTAGGGTATCATCATGATCTAAAAGTGTAGAGCTGAAATACCAAAAAAATGTATTCAATTTCTTCTTGTGGTTTTGTTTCTACCATTCCTTGGAAGCCCACAGAGATTATGGTGATTTTATTGAATAGTTCTCCCTCTTTGGAAACTAGCTGTACCCACAAAATTGTCTCCTACTCAACCATAATTGTGTCATGCCAGGAAAACTGCTCTTTGTTCTCTCTTTAAGTGTGTATGTCTCATTTGAGGACAAGACTGTGTGTTATTCCCTGTCATTGCCCAGAGCGTATGACAAAGTTACTTACAAATGTGCTTGCCACAGTGATATGATTGGGGCAAACTTTCTCCTCCACAGCAGCATGGACAGAACACACTCGTTCCAGAGCAGTAACAGATATCCTGGTCATTTCTGTCTAGTATCTTTGATATCCCCATTCCCGTCACCCCTGGGGAGACAAGTAATTCATTTCGAGCCTTCCCTACCCATCTCATTCTGTCTGTTGAGTCAGCCGCGTGGAGGAAACCAGTAAAACCATGTTCCAAAGAGTTAAAGAAACCAATGACGGACAGAAATTGAGTTTGCAGGATGGAAGATAAAGAAGGAAATAACTTGCTGAAACAATGAAACTCCCTCTGCTTATGAGATAAGAGAACTGGCTGAAATCGATTGGAACCGATATGGCCAAGTGGAATCTGTACAGAATGAGCCTGCTAATGTCACAGCCTGAATTTTTACCACATGTTTCCCCCTAACTCCCCTTGAATTTCCACATGTGACCCGAGATAGCATGCAGACATAAGTGCACATGTCCAAGGACTTTCCAGCCCTCCCCTTTCCTTCCAACAATCACCTGTTAATCTGAGAACCCACCCCCGTTCCAACCTTTTCTTAAAAAATACTGCTTCAAAAGCCAGAACAAAAAGACAGATTTGAGCTTGACACTCCTGTCTCCCTGTGAGTCGATTTGCAATAAAAACCTTTCCTTGTTCCAGGTCTGAGTTCAAGTCCTGGATATTCTTGTTATTTTTCTATCTCATTGATCTGCCGAATATTGACAGTATAATGTTAAAGTCTCCCACTATTACAGTAAAAAATCTTTATAATGTTTGGCTTAAGAAAATATATGGGAATCTCAGATCTCTTGTGGTACATTCATCCTGTTGCATGCTATATATCATGTAACCTCTGAAGAAATATTACTGTGAAAACATGCAAGTTAAAAAGCAAATAACGTCTTAGTACTACTATAAAAATTGTTTTGACTTGTGACACTCTTAAAGTTTCTCAGAGAACCTCAAGGGTTTCCAGACTACATTTAGAGAACCACTGTCCTAATTTTATGCATTTAATGACTGTAGAACTGCACTGCTCTATAAGGTCCCTAAGACCCATGTGTGTCTATTTAAATGTAAGTTAATTAAAATTAAATAAAAATGTAAAATTTAGTTTCTTATTCTCACTAACCTCTTTTTAGGTGTACAACAGCTAGTTGTAGTTACTGGCTACTGTGTTGGGTAGCACAGAGATTAAGCATTTTTATCAGTGTAGAAAGTTAAGTTGAACAGCACTGCTCTACTCTTTATTTTCCTTCTTCTTCTTTTTTTTTTTCCTGATGGAGTGTTGCCTTGTCACCCAGGCTGCAGCACAATGGCGCAATCTTGGCTCACTTCAACCTCTGCCTCCTGGGTTCAAGCAATTCTCCTGCCTCAGCCTGCATAGTAGCTGGAATTACAGGTGCACACCACCATGCCCAGCGAATTTTTTGTATCTTTAATAGAAATGGGGATTCTATACCCATGGTGGATCACCATGTTGGCCAGGCTGGTATTGAACTCCTGACCTTGTGATCCACCTGCCTTGGCCTCCCAAAGTGCTGGGATTGCAGGTGTGAGACACCGCACCCGGCCTATTTTTCCTCTTTTTAGGAGAGAGTCCTTCCTTTTGGTCAGTGTCTTAGTCCATTTTGGCTGCTGTTACAGAATACCACAAACTGGGTGGCTTATAAACAACAGAAGTTCATTTATCACATCTGTGGAGATTAGGAGGTCCAAGACCAAGGTGCCAGGAGATAAGCTATCTGATGGAGTCCTGTTTTGTAGTTCGTAGACGGCAGTTTTATTGATGTAACCTCACTTGGTGGAATGGAAAGGGAATTCTCTTGAGACTTTTTTTAATAGAGGCGCTAATTCCATTTGTGAGGCTTCCACTCTTATGACTTAATCAACTCCCAAAGGCCTCGTCTTTAAATATTATTATATTGGAGATTGGGTTTCAACATATGAATCCAAGGGGACAAAAACATTCAGTTTAGAGCATTTCAAGAATAATCCTCTTTGATTCAGAGGTCTGCCTTCCAGGGCAACTGAGGCAGAAGTTTGCACTTCTGAACTTGCTGAAGCAGCAACCCTGCTCCCTCAGCTTTGCTGGTTAGGGCTTGGACCCTGACATAGTTTCGATGTGTGTCCCTGCATAAATCTTATATTGAATTGTAATGTCCAATGTTGGAGGTGGGTCCAGGTGGGCAGTGATTGGATTATGAAGGCAGATTTCTCATGAATGATTTAACACCACTCCACATACTGTCTTCACCATAGTTAGTAAGTTCTCAAAAGATCTGGTCATTTAAACATGTGCACCTCACTTTCTTATTCCTGCTCTGGCCGAGTGATGTGCCTGCTCCCGCTTCACCTTCTACCATGATTGTAATTTTCTTGAGGCCTCCACAGAAGCCCAGGAGATGCCAGCATGTACAGCTTCCTGTACAGCCTGTAGTGCTGTGGGCCAATTAAACCTCTTTTCTTTATAAACTGCCCAGTCTTGGGTATTTCTTTATAGCAATGTGAGAATAGACTAATACAGGTCTCCAAGGCCCTGGGCCTAGATTTTATACCCATGGTGGATCCCTCTCTGGGACCAGCTGCTCTCCAGGGATGGGATGCTAAGCCTGTGAGTCTTCCAGGAGGCCCTATTCTTTGAAATGGAGGTGAAGATAGCCACAGCCCCCTGGTCTTCTGGGTGCAGTCCATGGCACATGGGGTCCCATCTGAGCCACACCCAAGGCAGCTGAGGAGCACAGTGTTGGAGTGAGGGGAACACAGCTCGTAATTTGAGATAATGTCAAAGCAGAGTGTACCAAAGTTCTACAGGTGCCGGTGACGTGCCTCACCTCCCCCTGCATCCCTCCAACCCCTGTTTAAAACCATTCTGACTGTGGTGTTTACTATCTGGGCCCATGATAGTAGTAGCAGCTCTGAAGATCTCTGAAATGCCATTATTCATTGTCTTAGACAATAGCTCCTGGCTTCTGGTGAAATGCTTGATGATCTTCTTTTTGAAGGTCCCTTAGCCACATCCTTAGTGTTCTCTCCAGAAGCAGGCTTTCTCATTTCTTTCAACACAGGTAGGCTGAGAACTTTCCAGATCTTCAAGCCATGCTTCCCTCTTGATGAACAATTCCATGTTTAATTTGTTTCGCTCTTCTCATATTTCACTATAGCTGTCAGGAGAAACCAGGCCATTCCTTCAATATTTTCCTTATAAATGTTCTCAGCCAAATATCTGATTTTATCTCTCACAAATTTTATCTTCCACAAACACTAGGACATGAACACAATTCAGCTAAGTTCTTTGTCACTTTATAATAAATCTCACTTTTCCTCCAGTTTTCAATAAGGTTTTTTTTTCATTTCCATGAGACCTCAAAATAATATTATTTACACTCTGTATTCAGCTCATGATTACTTAGGTATTCCCTAAGCACAGTAAGACTTTCTCTACATGCTCCTTTTTTCTTTCTGGACTTTCACTACAATCATTCTTAATGATGTATTCATAGTAATGCAGACGTTTTCTAGCATGAAATTCCAAACTTTTTCCCTCTCTACCCATTACGCAGTTTCAAAGTGACTTCTACATTTGTAGGTATTTCTGGTATTTGTTACAGAAGTACCCCACATCTCAGTATCAATTTCTGTCTTAGTATTTTGGGGTTCCTAAAACAGAATACTATATATTGGGTAACATATAAACAGAAGAAGTTTACTTATTACAACTTTGGAGGCTGATTAATCCAAAATCAAAGTGGTAGAAGATTTGGTGTCCGAAGAGCATCGAGTTCTTGGTTCATAGTCAGCCATCTTCTTACTGTAATCTCACAGAGCAGAAAGGGCAAGAGAGTTCCCATGGATTTCTTTTATGAGAATATTATTCCCATTACTGAGAGCCCTGCCCTCTTGACCTAATTACCTCACAAAGACCTACTCTCGAGTATCATCACATGTAGGATTATATTATAGCATATGAATTTTAGAGGGATACAAATATTCAATTCAGCCTATAGCAACTGCCTCAATTTTTGAGCAAACAAGCAGCATGCAGATGTGAATTTTTTATTTTGCCCTATCCTGGGGAACTGCTGAGGGCAGAGAAACCTCTAAACAGATTATTAGTAGGTAGCATGCATTGCATAATATTAATAGGAAATATAATTCTCCAAAGGTGCTAAGGGCTATCCAGTGTTTCTTTAGCACACTCTGATAGAGCTAAATTAGCAGGCACCAATGTTTAGTGGTGGTTAAGTTAAGTTTCTTACCAGTTATAACAAAATGCTACTATAGATTATATATTTTAATACGTAAAATGTCTGTAAAAACTGAATTTACGATTGCCACTTATATTGAGAAAATAGGCATTGACTGTTTTACTGGGTGGGGCTGAAACATGACAGTATTATTCTGAAAGTAGTTGATGGTGTTTTTGCTTCTTTGACTGCCTTGATTTCCATGATCTGATGATTTAGTTTACAACAATATAAATCACTTTTTCTTTATAAAAAGATTTTAAAATAATTTTTTGAACTATTTTTTTCATTTTACTTTAACATTATTAATTGTATTATATTGTAATGTCAATATTGTGACTGGTTATATTGCTGGGTTCTCTGTATTTCTGTTAGACTGTAAACTCTGAAAAGATAGGAACTTAGCACGTAGTTTGACATAGAGCATACGCCTGTTGTGTTGCTTGATGACTGACACATTTAGGTCTCTTAATGTAGTAGTACCTTAAGGCTAGCCTCCCCGTTTCTGTCGCACCAGCTCATCATTCTCTTTAGTTTTCCGTTTCCTGGCCCTTCTCTTTAGCTTCCTAAATACTCCATTCAGGATTTTTTGTTCACTCCTTCACAACATGAAATATTAGACACCTTTAATGAGCAGTGATTTGCCCAGTTTCAAACCCTAGTGTTGCCAACGGTCAGTTATGACTATTTGGGCAAGTCACATATTATCTGGGTCTAATTCCCGAACTTTAGATAATTTCTATCAAGTCAACTATAAAATTTTATAATATTTTTCTGTCTTCACATTATACTATTGTGGCACATGCTAATTTCTAATTCTATCTTGTTTGCTATTTTATAGCCAAAAAAAAGTCACCGAGCCTAAATAACTGTTTCTGATTGATTAATTAGTAGAGCTCATATAGTTACTGTTTAACTTCATAATTTATATGATACAGTTGCATCTACTAATAAAGAACCTATATCACATAATGCCAGTATGTTTTATTGTCACAGCCCCATTACCAGAAGTAAAAGTAATAAAGGAAGCAAGAAGATGCCTATACATCTTCTTGTATGCTATAAGCACAACAGAAAAGAGGTAGAATAATATTTAATCCCATTATCATTAAAAATATTTTTTGACCAAAATGAAGAGGTCATGGTGCCCACTGGTACAGGAAAAACACAAAGACATAAAAGTCATGAGAGGATCTCCATGAAGGATATTTTTCCAGACATACCTGTGTAAGGTAGACCAGGGTAGAGAATATCCTAGAATTTGAAGATGTCAGAACTTGGGCCATTCAGTTGCTGTAACTATCTGGATTATCTTCCTGAAATCCTAGCTTAGCTGTTTCCTGGTATTTGCCTTTTGGCTTGAAAACACCTTGAAATAACCCCCTTTAATACTTTCCCTGGCTGCAGGAATGCTTAAAAGGATTCTATCAGAGTTACCACTCAGAGATGAAACATTTGAAGTGCACTGTCTGGTTTAGATAATACATTGGCAGCAACTATTTTATTTCAAAGAAAAATCCATCTATTAACAAGCGAACATGACAGACAGAGTGACAGTGTTTCTCTGTGCTCAAAAGAGGTAGCTAAAGAAAAGGGAACTCTAGATATCTGAAGAAAAAAAATCACCCCTGGGGAAGAAAAAAGAGCCCCCTGAGAATGCAAAAGGCCCACAAAATAGATCTGTCAGATCCTTTCAGACTTTGATGAAAGATACAGTGCTTGATATTAGGAAAACTCTGAGCCAAAACAGTTCTTCACGTTAGATGAATTCTAAACCCATCTAAAAAGAGAGATTAACAAAAAAGGAAAAATGAACCAAAATTTGGAGATACGTTCAATGAAGAATATTTTGCCAACTCCATAATTCACTTAGAATATAATTTACCTACCTCCAAATCACAGTTGAAGCGACAAAACATAGGCATAGAGATATTTTTGTATTGTTAATCTGTATACGCATGCCATTTAATACCAACCTATCTTAGAAAGACCAGCATGAATATTAATGCATTTTTCTCAGAAGGTTTTTCCACAAATTTTAATAATATAATTTAGCAAACATTTACTGTTTGCTTTCTGTGTAGAGTAATATGTAGGTACTATCAGCATTATAGTGGTAATTGACAAAGAACTTGTCTTCATAGGAGTTCCAGTTGAGTAGCGCAGCTATTATACAGAGGCAATGTGCCTGGACTTAAGTGGGCTACATTTTTATTCCTGGAGCTGTAAAAGGTTATAATTAGCAGACTCCTAAACATATAATTAATTACAGGAACAATGGAAATTTATTTTAGTCTCTTTTGCCATACTAATGTTTTAAAAAGCATATGGATTGAGTGTTCCTTATCTAAAATGCTTTGAGCCAGAAATGTTTCATATTTCAGATTTCTTTAATATTTACATATATACAATGAGATATATTGGGAATGAGACTCAGGCCTAAACCCAAAATTCATTTATGTTTCAGGTATACCTTATACACATAGCCTGAAGGTGATTTTATAACATATTTTAAATATTTTTTTGTATGAAACAAAGTTTGTATACACTGAACAGAAAGCAAAATTATTTGAACAGTAAGCAAAATTGTCATGTCTCAGTGACCCATGTGGACAATATATGGTTGTGTGGCATCACCATCATTTCTGACTCTTAATTCATATGCTACTAGTAAGGCATCATTTATACTTATTTACACTTTACTTAATAGTACAAAATATAACATACCATTAATACAATGAAAAAGTATTTTCAGTGTAGCTAAATAACACGGTAGCATCAATAGAATACCTGTATTACCTGTCAAACAATAGCAACAACAAACAATGGCAGGCTTTCGGTCTCCTCCTCTGACACTATGTTTTGAATAAGAGTTACTTAATTGTATTGTTTTAGATCAGGAGAAACTTGAGAATCACTTGAGGGACCAGGAAGTATTCCTCTAGAGTTGAGGAGGCATTCTTCTGGATGGCTTTTTCAAATATTTCCTCCAGAGTCACCTGCCTCATTCACATGGTTTTACTCTTAAAAATCTCTTGGATTTTATATAACTGACATTATTTCTTTTTTTTTTTTTTGAAAGAAAAAGAGAGGAAAGAAAGTGAGAGTGAAAGAAAGAAAAAAAGAATGTAAGAGAGAAAGAAAGAGGAAGAGAAAGAGGGAGAGAGAACGGGATTCTTGTTCTATTGCCCAGGCTAGAATACAGTCTAAAAATGGGTACTAAAAACCTCTTTTTTTTTTTATTTATTTATTTATTTTTTTTTTGAAAGAAAGGAAAAGAGAGGAAAGAAAGTGAGAGTGAAAGAAAGAAAAAAAAAGAATGTACGAGAGAAAGAAAGAGGAAGAAAAAGAGGGAGAGAGAACAGGATTCTTGTTCTACTGCCCAG